>JAVQJL010007611.1:0-53358 GCA_036024295.1 Nannoperca obscura
CCCCCCCCCCCCCCCCCCCCCCCCCCCCCCCCCCCCCCCCCCCCCCCCCCCCCCCCCCCCCCCCCCCCACATAAACATTAAAGCAAGAATCTCATTAGTTCTGAGCTTTAGGCTAGCAGGCCTAGCTGGCTGCAGCACTAGCTTGCTGACTATAGTGCAAAAATCTACTTCTCTACTAGCTACAATAACCTCGGCGCCAACTCCACCCTTCAGCTGCAACACTGCCGTGCAGTCAACTCAATTACAAAGGCGATATGTAGGGCTTAGGGGGTAGGGGTTGGTTTTAGTGGAGGGGGGGCTCTGGTGTATACAAATAGAGTTATATCTGTTTCAGGGCAGGGTTCCTTTCCACTTGCAGCTGTTATAGAAACCCCCACTGACCTCGGCAGCCCTGTCCTGCTCCAGCTGAGGGGGGGGGGCACAGTTACGCTTGACCTTTCAGCACAGCAGCAAGTGAAGATTATGTTGAACGCGTAAGAGCAGTAACTCTCGCTGTATTGTCCTGAGGGCTGCTTATCTCTCTCAGTGTGCAGGTTGGACAAGGTCGGCAAGCAGCAGTGCCTGTGTTTACTGGGGGGGAGGGTGGAGCTGTGGTGGGGGGATGGGGACAGGAGCCTCGCCTCCTTTGACTTCCTTGGATGTCAAGACTGCTGAGTTCAGTGCTGGGAGCTTCACACAGCGGATGGAGCTCAGGCACCTGACGAGCTTGGGCTGTTCGCATCATTTGTTTAGGGCTGCAGGGCAGATTGAGAGCATAATTTCTTGAATCCATTTGGGACCAATTAGCAGGATTCAAATACACCATAGGTATTGGCACAAAATACCAAACAGTGTGAGAATGGTGTCTTTTCGGAAATAAAGCCAATTGTTCTGAGGAAGAGCACTTATTTTAAAAGAAATATCGTATAACCTGCACATTCGGGTGTAGTTTTTTTAATTCATGAACACTTCAGTGATGGATGAAATTAGCATTCCACTCTGTCAGTCAGCGATATAGTACATAAAGTAGGTGATTCCAGGATGATCTTAGAGATGCCATCCTGCCAACCTTCTCAGTACTGCAGGAAATGAATGAAGTGTTGATTCTTTTTTTTACAAGGAAAGTGAAGAGCGTCCTATCAGGAAATAAAGAGATAAAGCATTAATGTCCAGGCCACATACAAAAGACAATAAAAGGCAGACTTTGCACATAAAAAAGCGTCAACCAGCTAGTGCTTTTTTAAAGCTGCATATTGTCACAGCCATGGCTGACAATAGAAACGTGTGTGTTGCTGTGTCTCCAAGGGTTCAACTTACAGAACATATATACTGTGGTTAATGACAGGATGCTTGTACGCCTTTATTACCAAACTTAACATAGACAACTAATATCCATTCATGTGGGTTGTTTGACGCTGATTAAGTAGAGACAGAGCTGTGTTTTAAGTAATGGTGTCATCCACTCTAATAAAAAGGTCCTGTTAAAATGACACATTCTCTTCCAAAATATATGCATGTCTGACACCAAGCCCACTCCCACTTTAACTTTATATCCCTTTATTTTTTTACACTCTCTCTCTACTAGTAATATTGTCTCTCTCCCTCTTTGTCATCCTCCTCCTCCTCACTCTCAGCTCTTATCCCTGCTCTCCACTTATTTTACGTGGCCAAATTGTTTCTGCTCGATGAAATTTCAACAGCATAAGTGACATCTGTGCACCAATTATGATGAGGATATTACACTGGGCCCATCACAGGCGTGTCTAATGAAGGACCTTGTGTTGCCCTAGTATTTTCACTTTTTAAAAACAATTGCAGAGTACATCTTGTATAAAGCTCTATTAGAGTATTCTAACATATTGGTTCAAGATTTGAATATCAGCTAGTTTGTGTTGGTAACTGTTGATGTAAGAAATGAGAATATAGTTTTACTGTATTAGCTTCACCAGTATAAGCCTATAAAAGTCTGCAATGCAGACTGATTCACCCAGATTTGTGGAGATGATCATCCACTTTAAACTTGAGCCCAGCTTTCAGTGGAGAATTATGGTGTTCTGTTGAAGTTCAAAGGCCGTCCCCACACTGACAACAATACACATGTGGAAACACTGAATAATTGTAAATATTAAGATATAAAGTTAAGGCATATCATTTTAGCTTAGTATTTACACAGGAAATCAAATCACCAGACAAACCTTAATGCATTTTCTTTTCCCAATTTTCTTTTGTGCTCTTATTGTCTTATTTGTTCTACCTCTTCATATTATTTTATGATTTCATAAATGTATGTCTGTAACTGTAGTGCTGATGGAGCCTGTGGGGTGCAGTTGTAAGCTCTGTAAAAAAGCTCTGTAGACATTTAGTTAAGATTATTATGTTAAATATACAAATACAGTTGATAAAAAACACCCAACCAAAATATCTGTGTGATATTCCACTATGAACCTCAAACATTGCTTTGGTATGTTCGTCTGATCATGAGGCTACTTATTTCACTTAACTCAGTGAGGAGTTGTACTTTTGTTAGCAAAATTTCTGTTTAGCAGGAGGTTATTTTGGAAGTTTTTTTTTTTCTTATGCCTCATTAGTGATTCACATTTCAATCCTACCAACATAATTTTCAGTTAACATGTAAGCTGAAGCAGTTAATAGGATCTGATAAGATACGTTTTCTTTCATCAAAATCTGCCAATTTTAAGTTAGTTTCTGTAACTAGACGTACAATACAACCACTACAACTGGGAGAGATAGTCGTTACTGAGCAGAACACCAGATCTGTTTCAATTGCTTGAAGAATCTGATATATGGGCATCAATTCAGCGTTCTGGAACTGGGCTTGCTGGCTTACAGTAGTAACCATCTAAACTGGCAGGACCGTAGGACCGACTGCTAGGTAAATGTAAATGCTTGGCTTGGCTTGGCTCCTGTGATTAGAGACTGTCTGAAAGTGTGTGCTGTTATTCCTAATTGTAAAATGCCTCAGCCCTGTCTATGATGGCAGGCTTTTCACCCACTCCATTACAGTGTGCTCATTTGAAAAACGTGTAAGTTTTGTTTTTTAGACACTTTCAGACATTTTCTGAGTTTTCAGATGAACTCAATATGCATCATAGGAGCATAACTCAACCTTCCTTTGAGGTCACCCATATTATCACATCTGTTAATACAAGTATAGTAACTATGTAGTTGTATTTATGTTATCTTGTGCAATCCAATCATGGTTTCTAACTTGACTGTCAGTCAGCTCCTGCTGGTGCTGTCTTCCTCTCTCCCTGTACTGCCTTCACATTCTTCCCTCCATCTTCCTTCCTTTACTTAGAGGTGACTGTGACTAATGAGTCTTTAGAGACCCCTCGTTGTAGGAGGAATAGAAAGAATGGCTTTCACAGGCACACACTTAAAAGATGTATTATGATGCCAGCAATTTGCCTCGGAGGCCCGTGTTAACTAGAGTATTCACTTTCCACTCAAATGGAAGAACAGGAAGATTGTCAAAGAGAGAAAATAGTCTCAACTGCACCAAATCTAATTACTGTTAGGATACACACAGGTTCAGAAACACTTGACCCTATGACACTGATGCTTAATTGTAACAGCATGTTGTAAATCTTCTTTGGGAGATTGCTCTTGGGCAATCAGACAACAGAAGCACAAGGACATGCTGAAGATTAGTTTTTCTTTAGGGAATCTAATGTAGACAATCTTCACATCTGAAAAAGGAGATTTACATGTTTTTTTGTCTCCATCTTTGATGCTAAACATCCTCTTTGAATGTGTTGTAAAATGCTCTGGCCTTTTTTTCTTTCTTTCTTCACGTATGACTCAGTGATGTCAAGTTTCTGTGGTGAACCACTGAAAAATCAATTGTTAATAAAACAATGTGGCCGCAGATGGGGACAAACTACAGAGCCTCCCTCTTAAAATGTCACATAACTACATTCACAAAGGGAGGAAGCCCTCATATTAGCTGTGTTGCACCATCCAGTTAAATGGCACATATAAAGGTGCATGGATGTGGCCTCTGATGGTACACAGCTAGGATCTATGCTGAACATGTATGAGCTGGCTATTGGTTGAAACACTTTGGTGTCATCTCCATGAACGGACATTTATTTGTATAAAAATATATAGTGCAGGATTTGGTAGTTAAATTGTATTCTCTGGTAGGCTGGCTGCACAGGCTCTGAGTTCTCAACACCAATCATACACAATATGATAACTGTGTCCCTTATAGGCTATTAGGCCCCTGTCTAACAAGCCAAACTCATGACATACAAGGCACCAGTGGCTGAGCTTAGCTGTGCTGAACCCAATTGGTGTCAGTCTCTCCTTTCAGTGCTCCAGTATAGAGCATCCTCCCTTATCAGCAGTGACCTTCCTCTGCACTGTCACCCATCCTGCTCTCCTCTGCTCCCCTCTACTCTAACCTTCCTCCAGCCTCCCTAGACTGTGGCCTCCAGCTCGTCAGGGGGAAATTGGGCCAGCACTGGCTAGATGATGAGGCTGGACGACAGCCCCATCGATTAGCTGTCCCCCAGGGCTGATCTGTGGCTAACTGCTTGCTGGATGGAGTCTCATATCTCCATCCTTATTCCCAACAGCCCCACTCTAACCAACACCCTCTCTCTTCTCAGAACCAGCCCCATATTCCTTTGGCTCTAAGATCACGGTGGTGCTTCCTTTCCTCAGCTCAGGTAGGGAAAATAACAGGTCTGGCTGGTGGGAAGGTCACGACGATAGATTTATGTCCAGTTTAACAGAGTAAGGGTGCAGACATGAGCAATCAGAGCCAATGTAGGATCCTATATTTTCACTGATAGACCAGGGACGGGAGCTATTCACTCCCCTCAGCTTGATACCATTTCAAAGTCATGCACAGAGCAAAGAAAGAGGGGGAAAGGCTTTTGCTCTCTTGCAGATACACAAGTAAGATAACTGGTGAGCCTTTTCCATTTATTTTATTCCTGAAACAGGTTCAGCTCTCAATGCTTCTTTTGTGGCAGGCAAGAGATTGCTGCCAATTTGATGGTGATGATGACAAAGAACAAGACAGCAGTTGCAGGTCATGATCGCTGTGACATGTCCACTCTCAGCTAACGGGCCTGTCTTTCTATCTCTTCCCTGCACTAACTGGCCTATAACTTAAGCAAGGCTCTTAATAGCTGAGCATGGCAATGACCATTAAAGTTCTGCAGTGAGTGCCTGATGAAATCAGAATAATCACTGGATTCGAGTTCCCTGTCTTTGCTCTGTGGGATACAGTAGGGTGGAAGTACCCGCAAAGCAACTGATGGCGAGGATAGATGCATGAGCGAGTACGTGTGTGTGTGTGGTGGGGGTGGCTGTATGTTCATACTTGATTGTAGCAATTCAACCTTCAAACGGCAACATCGGCTGCGGCTGACCTGCAGGAGCGCTGGATAATTACACTGCATGACCCCTGCTGACCTCGCAATTGCCTGCTCTATTTATCAGATTTCACATTTTCTGACGATGTTCCGCAGAGAAATCTTTGGGCCATTTGTGAGATGGATTAGATTGCTTTATTGAAGGGGGGGGGGGTGCTTTCATGTTTGTTTGAGGTTGGGAAACAAGAGACAGACCTGGTGTAGATGAACAAGTCAGCAGATCTGTATGCCAGACAAAGAAAAGGAGCCCATTTCCAGGCCGGCCGCAACAAGCTGCTAAGAAACTATTCAGGGAATCTTAAGTGAGATCTCCTGATAGATGTCAGACTGAGGCTGAGAACATTTGTAAAAGGTCATTCTATTAATCTGGATATAAATGTTGAAAACCAACTTAGAATAGACTTACTGTATTAAGTAATGTTGTAGTCATCACTGAAAATGCTTTAAACCTGTTCTGAATCCCAAATCAGACACAAAATTATGTGACAAATGTCAGATTTATGATTTGAGAGATAACATTTTACTGAATAAGTCAGAACAGGTCAACAGCCTGCTAGTGGGCTGACTTGACTATAGTATCATGTTTGCAGAGGGAAAAAAAATACAAATGTGTGCATCAAAGTTGACATAATTTGTCATTAGGTATTTTATCTACTTTTCAGGCAAAGCTTATATTCCAGGTACCCCCCCCCACACACACACACACACAACAACTCTACCAATGGAAAGAAACAAAATGGAAAACAAAAAGTCAGAGCTGAAGAACAGCTTCAATTAAAGCCTGTGCCACACCATAAATCTTGGCCAGGCCTCAGTGAAATTGTGATGGGCATCTGAACGGTGCTTGCAAGGCCACAGCGGACCATGTGAAACACACTAACGACGATTTTATTCAACAGTTCATCAACTGGCCTAATGTAAAAAGAAAGATTTGCTCACGCTTAAATGGGTTTTAATGTGGGAGAGCAGAGTTGGCCTGCCTGGGCCTGGCTGATGAAGATTAGCTGACTTCTTCCATTAGGAGAGGCTGTCTGGGGCAGCCGGCTGAAGTGGCAAGACAATAACCAAGTGCTAATTGTGTGCAACCAGGTCCTTTTCCTTTAGTATGCGCAATGTGTCTGGTTGGTGTATGTGTGGTTGCATGTGGGTGCAACAATGGCGAGTTTGGGAAAAGAGTTGAGAGAACTAAAGTAACCCGGCCAACGCGTAACCTTCCTGATTATAAACTAAGGTTTTCTGCTTGATAGTGTTTCTTGTAACCTTCAAAAAACCTTTGATAACATTCTGGTTTGTTCATTATCTCCAAGAATGTTCCCAGAACTCCACAGCGTTCCATCATAGTAACATGATTACTGTCTGGGAATATGGATCATTTGAGACTTCCAGAATGTTGGAAGAATGTTCCTGCAAGGTTCACATACTGTAACCATGCAAATGTTTTACATATATCAAGAAAATTGATTTTTCGGGAACAGGGTGTGCAGGGCTGGATGTTTTCAGCAAAGAATTGTGGGATCTTCTAATAGCATCTGAAACCCTGTTTTAGGGGATTAGTTGTGTGTTTTTCACAATTTCACAACTACTACTTGCATTACCATGAATGCTTTTGATGGCCATTCCAAATAAGAAATAAAAAATAAAAAAAACAAATACAAAGGAAAAACAAGCTCATGTTATTGTCTTATTGTATACCTAATACCTAATACTCACTTCATGTATGTAAGTGGAGGTGGACAAAACATTAGAAGCACTTAAACTTTACAAATTACAATTCAATTCACCACCACTAACTATGGACTCAACAACAGAATATTATTAGCTTCACATAGATAGGACGTATGGCATGGCTGTACTGGATTGTTATAAATTAAACCAGCGAACATAATTGTAGGCATACAATAAAAGTTCAGTGAGGGTGACACTGGAGTTTATTAAATAAAGTTTTTTCTATGACTGAGTTCAATGCCTCCTTTTATGATGTGGTAAGGAGCATCCTGAAATCTCTGACCATATCCTGTCTACAGGATGCAGGATGAGGCCCAGCAATGAAGACTGATGAGAAACATCAATTATAAACAACACTTGGGATTCAATGCGATGCAACCTGACCAGCCATCTGCATTGACACAGGTATCGGAGAAGAGAAGGAGCGTGAGCCAATCACTCACCTCTGATTGCAGAGCTGGCATGCGAAGCAGTCCAGGTGGTAGACATTCTCCTTGGCCCTCATGACCATCTCGAAGGCTGGAATGAGCTTGCTGCAAGCTGCGCAGTTCCCTGTTACACCAAACAACCTGAGCCACACACACACACACACACACACACACACACACACAAAGAAGATACATGATGTAGGTCATTCCCTCCATATACAAAAGTAACTTAACACCATCACAATTTTTCAAAAAGCCCTGTGCTCACCTATCAGACTAAAGTGACAACTTTCAAAGTGACATACCAGAAATATTTAATGGCAATGAAACACAGTGTATGTATTTATTACTTTTTACTTTCATATATCTTTATTTACTCACTACTCACAGTGGATAGAACATATTTATTGTATTCAATTATTTAGAGTTCAATATTTGTGAATTAAAGGACATGGACATTTAAACTTTTGAACAATTTTGACTCAACCTTCTACTATCTACCATCCTTGCATCCCATTATGACTGAAAATACACCAAAACAGAATGAGTAAGACTGTTTCTGCTGTGTCTTGGTGACTCAGGGAATAAGAGTGACAGCTGTCAAAGAGATTAGGATAAACACACTAACATGAGCTATTGAAACAGGGTCTCGGAATCAGTCCACAAAAATAGGTTGGACAGAGCTGGGCTACAGTAGCACAGTAAAAAATAGTAGGGCCACAGCTTGTGCCATAGACATCGATGGGACACGGGTAACACTGCTGCCCAGGGAGGACCCTATTATTTCTTGCTCCGGGGACATTAATGTGAGTATTCATTAGGGATTCAGGGTTGCTACTACACAGCGACCTAGACTAGAGTGGCAAGGGAAAACAATCTGATAACGAAATCATATAACAAAATAACCTATTAGGCAGACTTCTTGAGGCACTTTTAGCTGTCGTTGTTAAAATGATAAAACGGCATGCCACTCTCAGAATCTGTAAGAGATCGCAATCTGATAAATGATCTCAGGGCTTGGGATATGCAGGGTTGTTTATTAACCTTCAGAAAGTATGTTTCCCAGAGGCAAAGGAAGCAGATAGATTGTGCCCTCATGAATACCTACAGAGTTAAGATCCACTGTCAACACACCTTGAGACAATGAAGAATATCTCTTGCAACATGGTAGTTGGGTGAAAACAAAAAGGGCCAAGTCGATGGATTAGTGCTGACTTAATTAAAATAATTATGCCTTTTCCTTTGAGCAATCTAAATTTAGATACATTTGTGGAATATCTTGTCCTTTCTCTTTTCTGCACAAATGTGCATTGCCAGAAGGCCTTCACATGAAATAGATGAAATGATCATTTCTTTTCTTACAAAGCCAAGTAATTCATCTAAAAAAAAACTTTAAAAAAAGAGATGATAGATTTAGTGTGTGATAATGAGCATGAGTGTTTGAGCATAACAGCAGCACTTTGTATGGCATTTTACAACAAAGAGTCAAAATGCTGCCACCTCTCACTGTGCAGGGGTGAATGTCCTTGTCTTCCAGTACCCTAAATCATTTTTAGATACCATGCACTCAAGGTTCTGGATTATAAATGATGGAAGGTATTCGTGTAAAAAAAGTGATGTCTTAAGATTTCTGCCTGTCAGCTTGAATCAAAACCGTGTTCTGTTTCACTGTTTGCCGTGTCTGTCCATGCTCTTCCCTCATCAAATTTAAGGTGGCCTGTGCTGTTGAAACGGGCTGTCACACTACTTTGCTCTGGGAAATCCTGAAAGTCCTTGTATCTGTGAACATCCGGTGTTTGTGTGTCTCCCATCCGAGAGGCACTTGATTAAATAAATAAGCCAACCTTCCTTTGAGGTTGATTATTACTGAGGTGAAATGACAAAGTAAAAAGTCACAATAAGACCACCAACCATACTTAATGTAAAAGGTTTGCACACTGTGCAAGCTCACACACTAAAGGAGGAAAAAAGAAAACACTTGTGTAATTTTTTAAACGGTATATAGAGTACTGTATATATAAATAGTCATAATCTATTGCTAAAACGTCAAGTCAAAGAAAATGTGGTAGTACAGGTCATAGACCAGAATGGGATAGATCTGTAGATATGTAAAAACATGCCCCCCAAAAAAGACCAAATAAAAACCTGAATTAAATATATACATTTGAATAACAGCAATGAATATATAAGTTATAACAGTAGACACAAGGTAATTCATTTAGTTCCAGGAACTCATGGGTCTAACTTATGTCCTGCATAAACTTACAGCTCCAACGCCACAGAGCCACAGAACAATGGGGAAAAAGCAGCACCAGTTACAATGGATGCATGTTACATTAAGTTCCTGCAGTGGAAAGGGATCAAAGTAAAAACCTGGATGAAACCTCTGTGTGTTTTGCTGTCCAGGACTACTTGTCTTTCAAAAATAAGTTGGGCCACATGGACAATAGTATGGCAACAATTTGAAGTCATTCATATGTATATGGTCCACCTCCTTGTCGGAGTAGGCTTTCCTGTAACAGTGAAACTGTGTGTAATTTTTGATTAGGACAATTTCTGTATCATTTACTGAAAAGTTCCAAGCCAAGTTACTGGAGTCTGCAAAAGAGAAATTTTGGAGAATATTTTTGATATCCAAACTTGTGGTTGTTTGCTGCATAATTCATTCTGTACCTTCTTATGCTACTTTAACCACTATGCAGACTCATGTGAACAATAAATACATTGCCTCCTCAAATCAAATAATCTTGTCTCTGACAAGCTGAGCTAAGAAAATGGTGTTATTGATAACAGTCCTCAAAGATTTACCCAAACTGTATCTGTGGTAGGGCCAGCATCTAGCCAGCTGGGCTCCTGAGTGGCAAACACTCTTCAAATGGGCAGCACACAGGAAGGGAAGATGGATGGTGCGTACCTGCCACTCGTCTTTCACCGCTCCGCCAGTTTGATGCCACAGACGCTAATGGCTCTCAAGGGAGGAGGCAAATTAAGCGTGGATTGGTTGTATTGAATTCAAAAGCACAGGCTCAACACAATCAGAGGATGCTGTTTTAGAGGTCTTGTGTGCAAGACCCAGGGCCTGGGACTCATTGCTTTCTGCACTGGATTATAATTGGTAATAAATATATACATTTTTAAAGCATCTCTCTCAGGCTGACAGCGGTTCAGCTGTCTGCCATATCTAGAAAGCTGCTAACTGTGGGTCTGCTGACAAAAAAAAAGAGAAAGAAAACAGAATGACATATGTAGAATAGTGGGCTTGACATATACTTCATATCCATGGCTGACAAGACATCATATATATTTAAAGAGGTTGAAGATATAACATGAAATTAAAATTGATGCTTTGCTCAAATCTGAATTTGAAAGAGAATAGAGCCAGTCAGTGCCCAATACCTTGTTTCAGTCAAAAGGCATTCACTATGCATTACAGCCTGGTATGGCTCAGTGGTATCCATTTGATGAAAGAAAAACAGACACCAATTAAATTATTCCACAAGGCTTTAGCCCAGTGGACCCCAAAACACAATCTGTGAGTGCGCCGGCCCCCGCCCCATTTGGAGAATGCAGGAGTGGTGTCATGCCAGTGCTTTTTCCCCAGCTTCGTCAAGCTAAATCCAAAATACAACGACCCTCCTATTACTGTGCTTTAAGAAATAAGTACATTATCCTGGAATAAGAAACATAGAGCCATAGATATTGTACAAAGGCAAACGCAGTGATTTTTCAATGCCTCATCTTAGAATATATATGCAATTTTATGTTATAATATCAGTATTTTATATTTTGGACAACATACAGCTACAGAAAAAACAAACTCTAGCAGCTTTTCAGAGTAAGTCAGCAGGGAATCACATGAGAGGAAGCTGCTGCTACACCGCTTTGAAACTTTCTGATCACAGCTGAATTGAAAAAGAACAGATATCAGCTCTTTCACAGCAGAGAGGAAACATCTAGGCCATGAATCGGCTAGGATAAAATGTTTGCACTTGCACAGCCCCTAAGGAAAAGCCCCTAAGCAAAACTCAAATCCGAAGGTAAGGATTGTCTATCTATGAACTAATGTTACTGAAAGAAAACAGGCTCCTCTGCATAATACAGTCGCATAAAAGTAAACTATTAACATTAACATAATACATAAACATGATAAAAAAATCACAAATCAAAAGTGTTCTGTGTATTCGGCAGATTATTCCGACAGGGACACGGTTTCTGGAGAGAGATGTTTTAAAAAGTCAATACACTGAGCACCACAAACTAAATTCCATCCACCTCCATTGTATTGTGGTAGACACAAAACCTGAACAGACAAAACCAAAGTTTTTTTGTAATTTGGGTGAACAGACCCTTAAAAACACATTTTTTGACAACAAACTTTGGTCAAAAGGATCAATCAACTCCCCCATCATTCACCTGACTGGGTATTCTTGTATCAAGGGCAACAAACTAAGCTTTTTTGGGTTAATCCATTTTGGAGAGCAGGGGGGGGGGACACTGACAGCACTAGTGCCTCGAGTCGCCGTTCGAAATTCCGGTGGTGGCTTTGCTCTACTCTTCCATCCCCCAGCCCCCATTGCTTGCCTCCCCCAGCCCATCTCTTCCCTCCCACCACTTCAATTGCTCCAGTCTCAGCATGCATTCATCAGCTGCCGGATTAGAATTTGTTTCCTCACAAACCATTGATCATCGGCCTATTACTAGGCAAATGACAGTTAATTACCCACTACATTAACCACCGGGACCCGGGGACTAACTCCCTGTGCCATCAGTCAACATGATGAATGTGGCAAGTTCAGTAATGCACGACCATTCTCTCGTCCGCCTGCCACGGTGAGAACAACCCCTGGATCTCACTTCCAGGCACCCAGGGAAAATCTATGGCAATCTGCATAATTACAGGCTCAGGGTTAATAACAGACAAATGATTTGTTGCATCTCAACATAGGCTTTTTTAATGGGACTGTGCTTTGTCCATTTGATGATCCACCCTGGCTGGAGCCACACTGGTGTCCCACTTGGAATCGAATTACTGTGTGGAGAAGCTTGGAAGTGCAACCAAGAATCTGTCCATAAAAAAGGGACAAGAGAAGCAAGAAAAAGTTGATATGCTTTGCACATCAATGCTTTATCTAAAAAAACTCTTGATAGGACCAGGAGAACAGAAACAGGACAGAAATAAGAGGTGCTGACGTGAACTGAGGCAGTTGGGGGAGGGGAGACAGTTAAGGGTGGCAGATGTAATTAGGCGTGTGCGTTCCTCAATTTTGTCCCCCCTGCATGTGTGGTTGTCAGTGATTAAACAACTCTAAGGGCAAAATTATTTCAATTACCATGGGCATGACCTGGGAATTGTCTCTGGGATAAGATTTTCTTCCTTGAGTGCCCCGACTTGCCTGGCTGCTGGCTCTATCAGTTCTCATCTGCACCTGGACTCTGATATCCTAATGATGAATTATGGCCTGTTTTCTGAGAGACTGCCGACCATACAGAAGACCATTCCCCTAAACTGTCAGCCAGACGGGAAGCCGCAGAGTGCTACCTAATTAGCTCCTATAGAAACTCCTCGAAAAGGTCGAAAAACACTCCACATCGCGCATCTCTGTGAGAAGTGGAAATAAACTAGTGGTGGCGGCCATTTTCTATAATCAGATATTTGCTTTATCCATCGACAAATCTTTTGAAATTAAATTGATTTAAAAGCAGAGCCTACCATAACCCATTATGAGATTATCCCTTATCTTTAACCTTTAACCCCTTCTCCTAAATCTATTCACACTTAAGAACACATAATTCCTGGTCAAGATTTACCGAAGTTCCTTTTCCTTAAACCAGAAACAACTCTTAAAAAATGTACTCCAAACAAATTAACCAGGAAAAGGCTATCAGCACAGTTTTTTGGCAGTGCTGTATTTGGGTTCATTTTGAAGAGGGTGTAATGAAAGATTTTGAGCCCTGCAGGAGCCAGATGTGCAGTTCGATAGGCACTTCCCTACGCCAACCCACCTGCAATCCCAAACTGGGTGCCAGGCTGTGGCACACTAGCCCTGCAATTATCTCCACCAAACATGCACAGTCCCACGAGTCATTGCTCTTCACAGCTAATTTAGCTAACCTCAACTGGAGGGGAAGGTCCAAAAAATAATGTGTCCAGGCGACTGAACTGAAGAATTTTTGTTAAAATGAAAATACCAGTTTTATGTCCTGAATATAGACGTTGGTCTTGTTGTCTTGAAAAACACCACATTTCTGTTTCCTTTAAAAATTAAGTGTTTATATTTTGAAACAAGAAAGAATTATGCAGGTTGCGGCACTAGAATCATGAATGATTGAAGCATGGTTTTGGAAAATACTGATAGAGAATAGAACCAGCGCAGTATTTGCCAGTTTAATGAACACTTAAAAGTAAGTGTTATTCTACACAGTAGTCAACACATCCCATGAAAAGACCAAAACCTCTCAACACATTCTGACATCCATTGATCCCTGCTGAATATTGTTTCTACATATATAGTTTTATTAAATAAATACCTCAGTAATTTCCTAAAGCAGGGGAACACTGTTTTTAGAAAATTTACTCAAACAAAAGAAAATATTATGTTTGCTAGGCTCTAATTTTAGCGGAAGATTAATCCACATTTGGTGCACTAGCGAGGATTTTAGCAGGACAATGTAGGCCAGTCAATATTTTCCAGTTGCAATTAATGAGAACTAACACGTATTCTGTTCAAATAAGTTTGATTGCAACTCCGTGCATCTAATCCTAAACTATGTTGTGGAAGTGACATCTGCCTCACTAGCACGACTGTAAGGCAGTTGGATTTTACAGTCAGCAAACAGCTTTACCACAGTTTTTCCATCTGTGGCAAATCCAAAACTGCTTCCTTACATTTCCTCTCCGATGGGTACATTTCATGATTATCAGTTCAGCATGGCTCAGCTGTATTTCATTTTGCTGTTAGCAATGAAAACAACAATAACCTAGTTTACTAACAGGACAGGGCATTTTAGGAATGCCCCCCATGGATCACAAGGCACGGCCAACAGCGAACACAACCTGTTTCAATGTTCAGATGGTCACCTGACTGTTTCAAGACTGACTTGAAAAAATGTGAGGACTCAATTATGGACAAAAGCCACTTGATACTAATTTGACTTTTACAGTGTAAGGATTCAGTAAAAAGTCATGTTAAACTCTTTACTTTTTATCTAAACATACAGAAATTCATCTGCACAGTTGTGGGGATTAGTTAGCCATGTTTATCCCCTTTATATATTTAGCAATTTAGTAATGAGTGTTGATTAATGAATGAGTTGCTTTATTTCGTTAGTAAAAATGACAACATTATTAAGAGCTTTCTGCACAAATCATACAGGCTGCACTTCAAATGCAGCCTAAATTATATTGTCATTGAAAGCCTGTAATTCTTTTCTACCAAATGACATTCCTTCTGTGCTTTTGGGAAACTAAACAAAGGCACCCCACACTTGACCTCTCCCTTAAGGAAATGTGACCCCTCTCATCAGGACAATTAAGCGCTGGATGGAACCAAACTCTTCAGTATGTGTGACCCTCCTTCAGACTCAATCACTCGTCATTATCGGCGCCCAGTTTGACCTCTTAGCATTTTCAGGTTACATGTGAAAAGCCCAATTTAATTACAGGAACTTCAGAACACACATATTTGCGAGCTCTGGCATTATTGGCGAAGTAATTGCTAGACGTGTGAAGTGAATTGTGGTGTTGGGAGGTTAATGGCAGCCAAGCTTTCCTAACCACAACATAACAATTATAGGGTGCTTTCAGAGCTTTTAACATCTATGTGCCATCTCATTAAACTGCAAATTGAGGTGGAGGCTGCAGAGGCAGATACACACATTTCTTTGTATCATATTTTCTGCCATTTGAACCTTTAAGAGACACAGAAAAATAAAACAAATTGACTGAATTTATACAAACAAGTGATGTGTTCACAAACATTACACTTCCTCCACTTTAGTGAAAGAATATAATGCAAAAGAAAAACACAACCAACTTCCTGTTGTGGTTTGTAGCTTTAAGTGTAACTCCACCCTCAGATTCAGCTAGAACCCTCCTCTCAATGCAGCGAGGGAACAGCAACTGTAGGGGGCGTGGCTACGTAGTGTCTCAGTCAGGGGACATGGGTGAAACTGACTGAGACAAATTAGAGTCTCTTTTGTAAATAAATATCATGACATAGACAGGTCCCAACTGATTGACTCTACGTCAGCATTGGCCTTGCAGGTTTAGGGCTGATATGAAACAGTAGATGGCATTTTAAACCGAGGAAATGCAGATTTTTATAAATTTGGTAAAAAATGTCTGTAGCATTGATGTGTTTCATCACATCATTTAGTTCACAGCTCAGAAAACATGTGTATTATTGTATTATTATTGTGTACATCTTCCTTTAAGAGTCAAATATTTGATTCTCATTCTGGTTCACTTCCAACAATTAAATATTTTTTTCTCAAAAATATGCAGTGCAGCTGAACAATTCCATTCTCAAACAACCATAGCTGAAGCATGCTATTACACCCCAAAATCAGCATCTGGAAGATGTGGGCATTACACATGGCCCATCCTATGCCTCCAAGCCAGCTGTCACAAGCTGTCAGCAGCAATATCTTTTTATATTCATAGCATTTTCTTATTATCCTATCTGCTACGTATCAGAGGAAGTCTGAACAAAACGGTCACCATTTTCTCCCGACAGTAACTCTTGCTTAAGAGACACTTGTTAAGAGACACTTCATGTAGTATTTTAACTAGGTGAATTTTTTTCTTTTATTTTTTTATTTTGTGACTGAAATCATATTTCCTTCATTTATATAAAAATAAACATGATAAAATTGGTTATAATGCAGTAGGTAATGCAGTATTTCATGGCAGTAGGCCTCTCTTCTCCTGTCTGGATTAAGGTGACTGTAACAGGACATTGTTGACTGAAATACATTTAGTCTCTGATACATGTTGCAATTCACAAAAGCAGATGAATACATTTTTCTTTTAGAAAATCTAAATATTCATATTACTAAATATCAAAAGCATTCCTGCTTTATGATTGAGTACATCTGGGTATCACAGTGAGGCATTATGTACAGGAACACCTACATATCCTGGGGTATAATGGCTCTTTACTATTTAAAAAAATGTGGTGAAAAGGCAAATGTGTGAAAGTGAAGCCAGGAACAAAGGAGACCTTGATAATGAATGGGCCGAGTGCAGCCAATTAAATTAATGAGACAAAAGCCTCAGGTCTGGCCAAACCCAAATATGGAAAACCATTTAAGTCTGAGAAGCTTTCCATGGCACTGATGTAGAGCAACCTTTAACTGTTTTTGTTAGGAGCATCTGGAGGAGAGTTGCTACATCATGAGCAAGAAAGCATCATTAAGACCAATTGTCCTGTCAGGCCACAAGGAAGGATGTGCTTTGTGTGAATAAAGTGAAAAACAAGTGCTATACTGACAGGAGTTTTTAAAAGCTGATAGTGTCAATATTTCTTTACTCATTGGTCTTTGGTTCTGATAATCAATTCAATTCAATTTCTATATATATATTTAATGTCTTTAAAGATGCACTCCCTGATGTTGTTAAAAATAGATCACACCAATTCCCATATTTCCTTTCAGCTCACTGTTGACCATTTGAAACTCAGCTGTGACATGTGTCAAGTAAAAAAAAACTGGAAATGTTTCTGCCTGATTTGTATCTGGATATGTTATTGGTAACTGCTCTTTGTACCTTGATTCTGCACACATTGCGATCTGATGTAAATATACCAGTAGTGGAGCAAGTATTATCATTATTTACTTAAGTGTAAGTACCAAGACCACAATGTAAAATACTCAATTTTAAGTAAAAGTGTATGCTGCTTAAGTCAAAGTACAAAAGTGTTATCACAAAAATGTACTTAGAATGTACTTAGAAAATGGCCCCTGTGAGTGTATATAGAATACCTAATGATATAATATATATTATTGCATTATTATTTAAGCAGCATTTTTCTCTTGAAGTTAATTGAGATAAAGCTAATTTCTGATGATTAATCAATTATCAAAACAGTCGCTGATTCTTTTTTTTGATAATGAATAAATTTACTAATTGATTAGTTGAATTATCATTTAAGATACATTTTTATACACTTTTGGGTAGTTAAGGTTTTTTACAATACCATTTTTTTACACTTCTTCATGTTTTGTGTCAAATCTTTAGTGATCTATTAAAAAGTGAAAAAAGTGATCTATTAAAAAGTTATTGTTCGTACTTCATGTATGTTACAATCTATTTATAATTGTCATCGTGATTGTCTAAACTGTAATGTTATTATGTTACATCATCTATTGTATGTCTGTCCGCGAGAGGGATCCCTCCTCTGTTCCTATTTATTAAATTTTTTTAAAGGGAGTTTTCCTTATCTGAATTGAGGGTCTAAGGACAGAAGGTGTCATATGCTGTGTAGGTTTTAAACCCTCCTGACGCAAATTTGTGAATTGTGTTATTGGGCTTTATAAATGAAACTAAGTTGACTTGAAATTTACTTCATATTAAAATTTTCTCACACCATAGAGAAAATGAAGCAGAGTTGTTATTTTGGGCCTGTGTGATGTGTTGTAAAGTCAGCTGACAGGATGATTTCTGCAGCTCACCACTTCTGTCTGTGTGCAGTAGAAGGTCTGGCTCTCCCACCCATTGATCAGGCCTTCTTAATGCAGAAGAGGGGCCTGAAAAATCACCAGACTGACACATGGATGCTGCTTTGATTGCAATGCTGCAGATTGCTTTGATTTCGTCTTTAGCATTTCACAGATTAAAAGTGTATGGAAAACTGGTGGAAGGTGCAATCAATGCAGAAGCAGCAGCTCCTCTGTAGTCACTGCTGTGTCCTCTAGCCTCTCGCCACCATGTACTCAGATATGCATCAAATATACAAGAGGCAGGCATGACCTCAGCTACACATTGATTATTTTATACCACCAAAACCAATTATAGATTGGATGTCTTTCCAATAATGAGTGTTTGTATGGATTTGGCACGACTGTTTTATTTTCAGTTTTAGGGTCTTAGCTTGGACACACATCTTGGACAACAGAACAACATGAGACGATGCTTTGGAACAGTTTAAGCTTACACTTTCTCAGGTTATTAAGTCTTTAGCACATTCTGTAGCAGTAGATAGCTCTTGCATAAGCCAGCACAGGCAAAGTGGTGCCAACCCTGTCAGGTAACTTAATGAAGTTGTTAATTCTTTTGCTGTGTGACTTGTTTGTCTGTGTCACTGTGGCCAAGGGCACAGCAGTATGTAGCATTAGCATTACTCTTTCTTTTGGCTTCCTCATAAATAAATCAGGCTGTTAAAATTGTCGCATTTACATCTCATTTTACGCAAGCGTAGCACAGCGACTATGGCTCCGCTTGGTTATGCAAGCCCAGCTCTTCCTGGCGTGTTATCACAGAGATTCAGGTTCAACCCATCACAAAGCAAGATACTCCTCCATTCTGAATGCTGTGGTTATCGTGGAAGAGAGCACAATGTCCAAAACATAATATTATGTCTGCTTTTGTACAAAAAAACAACAACAGCCTGATTAGTTCTTTCAGTACTCTCCAACATGATGGTTTACTAAAACATGGTTTACAAAAGGATTTTATCATAGCATGTTCTCATCAAGTCAGCACAGAATAACTTCACCAGCAGTGATCACTGGAGAGATGGGGGGGACACAATAGTGTCTGGCAGTTCCGCTAGGCCACCCACTAATTGAGAAGTCGCTCAGGGGTTCAGTGCAGACCTCACAGCTCTGCCTATACCATCCAAATAATGCCTGTAAGTGGGGCTGACACCAACCAATCAGCATTTTAAAATCCTGTTTTCCACAGTGCTGCCCCTGCTCCCCCCCTCACTTATCTAACAGCTACAGTCTCCCTGGCTAGCACTCATCTCCACGTCCTCCTCTCCTGCACCCCCACTTCATCTCCATAAAGGCCTCATTAACCAGGGGTGGCACAGAAGGCCTGGCTGAAGTCCACCACATCCACACACAGCGCCAAGTCAAGCTGTCAAGTCTAATCCAACATCCCAGCTAGCCTGGACCCTCACCTCACCATCTCCAATGCACTCCACTCCACTCAGTCTTAACACACCTTGAAAATAGCCACACCTACATCAGAATGCTGTCGTTGATTTCAGCTCAGCCTTCTTTACTATCTCTCCCATAAAACTGATAGACTAAGCATTCTGGGCTTGAGGACTATACTCTGTAACTGGATATTGGACTTTCTCACAAACAGACCACAAACAGCTCGGATTGGTGGTCACACCTCCTCCACTCTAGCGCTTAACACTGGAGAACTCTGCTCTGAAGTTTGGGCAACACTACCATCACTGGCCAGATTACAATGAACAATAAATATTCATATCAGGAGGAAATCAATAATCTTGCAGAGTGATGCACAGAGAACAATCTTCTGCTCACTGTCAGAAAAACAAGGAGCTGATCATTTATTTTAGGAAAGACCAGGCAAAGACTCCTGTCTATGTCAGATGAGCTGAGGTGGAGCAGGTGAACAGTTTTAGGTTCCTGGGAATCAGCATCACACACCTCCACCCTGGTAAAGAATGTGCAGAAAAGACTGTATTCTGTAAGAAAACTTAAGAAGGCAACATTTCCGTGCCAAGCTCCCAATGACTTTTACACGGGAGCAACAGAAAGCATCCTGACTGGAAACATTACAAACTGGCATGGGATGTACACGGCCCAGGACCGGAAAATTGTGAGGTGAGGTGAGGTGTGTGCACAGAGCCCAACAGATACTAAAAGACAATTCCCACCCCAGCCACAGCCTTTTCACCCTGATGCCATTTGGGAAGCAATACAGAAGTATCTGTAGTCGTACCTACTACAGAGCCACTTCTTTCATCCGCACTGCACCATAAATTACATTCCACATTACACTGACATTGAACTACAGTACAACATACTGTACATAGTTTCTGTGTGTACACATGAAAAGGTTTATGTATATAAGAAACTGTACACATTGTTTTATCTTATTTTATTCTATTCAAATGTATATATTTGTATATATAGTATGCAGCATGAAGGGGTTACAACTTCAGTTCATTGTGCAACCCTGTGTTGTAAAATGACAATACATGAACCTTGATACCTTGAAGTCCACACACAACATCACACTAATGGCTGGCAAACTGAGCTGCATCTCAGGTTCAGTGTGACACATGCAGACTTGCTGCTTCCGCACTTTCATAATAGAGCTGAACTCCATCTAACATACTTCCATTAACAATATGAGGTGACCTTAATGTGAAACACAACCTGACACAAGCAGGCTGCAGGACAACTGCTATGAGGGACAATGTTCGCAATGTTATTTTGGCAAAATTTGAATGTGCATATTTTTCTGTCAGAAATGGAAACATTTTGATATTTTCTTACTTTTCTCCATCATTTCTAGTTAAAATAAAACAGTACTATCTGTCAGTAATAATAAGACTGTACTAGATTAGTTGCTGACATCTAGGAACATAGTGACATCAAAGAAGTCCAACAGGTCAAAAACCATGGCAGTCTGATAATCAGCTGTGTGTGTAAAACCCACAGTAGGTCAAAGTAGGAGCTATATATATATAATGGTATAATGCTATAATGGATGTTTACAATGGACAGTTTGCCTTCAATAAATCTGATAATCTAACTGCTCGTGTTTCTTGAACTGTCGGAGTACTTTTTACTTTTTTATCCCCCAAACCTGTTTTTATATTATATTATCAGTTGCAGGTAATGCACAGTTTTGCTATTTGTCAAGCACATTTTAACTAAAATGGGAGGATGATGCAAAGAATTAACCCTTTTCCTTTGGTCTGACATTTTAGTGTTGACTGTGGCACTTCTAGCAGTGAAAAGACTATTTTGACACATAAATTTAACTTTCAGATATATTCACAATACTGTGGACATGACCTTAATGCTGTAAACTGACATGCACTCTATGTCCTGTTGGGGCTCCAGCCCCCCGCAATCACTGGAACATCCCCAGTAAATTTATGGATCCCTGGCCAGTAAGGATGGAGAGAGAGAGATGGAGCCCTCGGTCTACAATCACTGAACCTGAACTTGCAGCAACCCTGGTCGCCCTAAGCCTCATCGGCTTTAGCTGATCCCAGACCTGATCTGCTCTCAGCCCTACAGCTACATGTGGTTGGAACTTCATTGAGCTGATAACTACGGTGTTTGTACGGACACCTGCACACACACACACACACAAACAGGTTAAAGGTCATACTAGAGAGGCAGTGTTTGACTAACAGGTGCTCTCTCTTTGTCCTCTCTGTATTGCTCCCTTCTCTGAATCAGGCATCGATGCTCATCTGGCTTCACCTGCTTCAGCAGGCCACATTAATCATGCCTGGCTGCATTTGATCCTGCACGCCACAACACATCTGCTTTTGTCACTTGGAGCAATTTAGCATCAATAGATCAAAATTGAGAGAAGTGTAGGTTCACAGGGGAGAGGGTTCTCTTTCCTCGCGGGCATCAAACGGGTTCCACCTTGCCCTCCACCACACTTAACTTTCCAGAGGTGAGGAAGATTTTTTTGGACTGACTATGACAGTGTGATTGTATACAGCCTGAAAGCTGTGGATGATTCCCAAACATATAGCCCTGACACAAAACAAAACCAATGTGTGCCAAAGCCTCTGGGGCTGTGGAGGGGAGGGGGAGCTGCATATCACTGTGTGTCAAACAGCAGGGCTGTTATCATGCTCTCACATGTCTGCAGAAGAGAGGTGGCAGCCAAATATGTGGTGGCACTGCAACCAGCTGTGTGTTCCAGGTGAGGCATGGGGCCTGTGTTGCAGAGGCAGTGACCGCAGATGGCCCTTTACATACTCACAACATTAAACAAACCACTACACACTGGGACTCTGCTGCAAGATGCAGTGTTCCGCAAAAAAATTGAAAAAAAGAATTCCTTCATTTTCTTCCACGGGATCAGATTATGAAAATGTGGGAAAATGCCACATACATCATTTTTTTGTAATTTCATAATAATTGCAAACCCACTGTGGTATCAAGATAAAGTCAAGATCAGGTGGTATCAAGATCAGGGTCAGAGTAGTTTCTATTACACATTTTTTCATTTTAATTTTTAATTATCAAATCTTACTTTTATTCTCTTCTCATATTTCTTGCTGTAGTAGTAACACCTGCATTAAAACAAATTAATTGTACATATTGATGGCCAAAGCGCAAACCTCCTATCTGCATAATTTTCTAGGAAAAGTGGGAAAAAACTTTCTATGTGCACTTTGCAAGGCAATAATACCTAGTCAGTATTGTTAACACATAATATAGTAATATAGTCCAAAAACAGTATATTATGTATTGGGCATCCTTAACAAATAGCATTCTACAAGAAAACAACTGTTTTTGCCATTAAAATCTGATTCTCATTCTGTAAAATACTAAATAAAATGAAATAAGTGAATTAGTTAAAATACTAAATTCAATAAAGTCAAACAATTTTTCAATGGAGGCACTGGGGGACTTTCATGACTTTCTGATTCACGACTCAGTATTTCTTAAATACTAGCTATGACGACAGCGTTTCCGAATGCTTAATGAACTATGTTTTGCTGATAAGGATCTTTTGTAGTCATGCAAATAATGATTGTTATCTCTCAGAAGCAAACAATGTTCTTATAGTGCCATACAATCTCTAAGGGTGGATATTTGAGTGGAGGATTGGGCATTCAAAATGTATATAAGCTTAATATAAGCATAACATACTACATTTTGAATGACACATTTACCACAGTGATACATTTAAAATCCATTTAAGAGGAAATTGAAGTGGAAAATCAGAGTTCAGGAAGTTAAGCATGGCTATAGACAAAACACAATTACTTAAAACACACTTTACCTTAACCCATTTAAATACAGCCTAAACATTTAGCTTCTTTTCTATCAAAGAACCTACTGCATAGCAGATTAAAAATGGGCAATACTTGAGACCGGAAACCTCTCCTTAATCTGTAAAGCCTTGTGGATCATTGCCTAAGAGGAAAAGGGAGGAGGGTGAGCCATTAATATATGCATGGAAATGACCTGCAGCACTCCCCATATAGAGGGGGCAGCAAAGGTCAAATAGCCTCCAAACTGCACTTGAGTTTAATTAAAAAGACAAAGATGAGCATAATTTCGGAGTGGACAGGCACGATTACTGTTCAGTGAGAAGGGGAGGTGGGCTCAGGCTTTTCCAGCAGGCCTGTTTTCCCCTTCCCATAAGGCATAGCGCCATCTTCCCATCCCTTTGATGTCAATATAGACCATTTATTAGGGTCATAAAGGTTAATCTGAAAGGAGAGAGGATATCAAATAGTAGTCATGAGGAGAGAAGTCCACATGAGCTACCACTGTAGAGGGAAGTTAAATTTAGCCTGAGTCCAGTCAGCAGGTAATGGAGTTACCAATATCAACTTATACACTGTTTGAAAATTTAATGAAAATCTTGAAATTTAATGCTGACACTTTGGCACCCGTGACCAGAGTGGGGCACAGTGGGTTTCAGACATTTAAAAGGCTTGATTTGCTTGAATGAATTTAACGCAATCCGAGTCAATATTCATTACAAAGACGTCTGCTTGGTCAGAGTGGGTTCATGACTGGGCGGGTCGCATGATTTACAATATTACAAAGTATCAGGAGATGATGGATGTGTTCAATTGCACAAAGTAACTGACTCAATGAATTTTTCATTACCCTGGTTGACATGTTTGGGACACGGAATTAGATAAGCCCATTGATGAAACAGAGCTGAGGCTGTATATCAGCTGGCCCTCAGGGTCACACAGGAGGCAACGGTGGAATAATTTAAAAGAAAACACGAGCAGTCAGATGATCAGGGAGGTTGGAATCAAATCAACAGTTTATCCAGATTATCCAAAACACTTTATTTGAAGGTCAAACTGAAAGCATGCACACCTTAAATGTCACCAATAATTTTTCATTTCACAGATAAACTGTGCACACAACTACATTAAGTATAGTAGGTCAAAATAGAAGCAGGAAGTGGGTCTGTAAACTGTGATGGATGTTTATAACACCCAGTTTGACTAACTCTGGGGTTTGTTTACAACCTGGCTGCTTGTGTTTCTTGGCCAATTGGAATTAATGAGTACAAGGAGTATAGTTATTACTGATTAAATGACGGACAAAACCAAAAAATGGCATAGCAGCAACTCAATGCATTTAGGCATGTAGACATGGTCAAGACCATCTGCTGAAGTTCAAATCGAGCATGAGAATGTGGAAGAAAGGTGATTTAAGTGACTTTGAACATGGCATGTTGCTGGTGCCAGACGGGTTGGTGTTTCACAAACTGCTGATCTACTGCGATTTTCATGCACAACCATCTCTACAGTTTACAGAGAATGATCCGAAGAGAGAGAATATATGGTGAGCGGCAGTTCTGTGGGCAAAAATACCTTGTTGAAGCCAGAGGTGAGAGAACGGCTACGCTGGTTGGAGCTGATAGAAAAGCACCAGTAACTCAAATAACCACTTCTAACAACCGAGGTATGCAGAAGAGCATCTCTGAACACACAACACATCACACCTTGAAACAGACTACAGCAGCAGAAGACCACACCGACCACTTCTGTCAGCTAACAACAGGAATCTGAGACTACAGTTCACGCAGGTTCACCAAAACTGGACAATAGAAAAAGGAAAAACATTGCCTGGTCTGATGAGTCTCGATTTTTACTGCGACATTCGGATGGTTGGGTCAGAATTCAGGAGTAAACAATATTAAAACATGGATCCATCCTGCCCTGTATCAATGGTTCAGGCTGTTGGTGTTACTGTAATGGTGTGGGGCACCAACTGAGCGTTACTTAACCTCCACAGCCTACCCAAGTGTTGTTGCTGACCATGTCCTTCCCTTTATGACCACAGTGTACCATCTTCTGATAGATACTTCCAGCAGGATAACGCAACATGTCAGAGCTCAAATCATCTCAAACTGGTTTCTTGAACATGACAATGACTTTACTGTACTTAAATGGCATCCGCAGTCACCAGATCTCAATCCAATAGAGCACCTTTGGGATGTGGTGGAATGGGAAACTTGCATTATGAATGTGCAGCGGACAAATCTGCAGCAACTGTATGATGCTATCATGTCAATATGGACCAACATCTCTGAGAAATGTTTCCAGCAACTACGCCACGAAGAATTAAGGCAAAGGGGGGTCCAATCCGGTACTAGCAAGGTGTTCCTAATAAAGTGACTGGTGAGTGTATATTGGCAATGATGAACAATTTGTGTCATGTGGTCAGGAATTAACATGACAACAGTCTTTCATCTCATTATGTCTGTGATGGAACCAGACACATGGTCAAACTTGCAATGGGTTTCATCATAAATATATTTTATCGAACTATATGAAAGTATTTGTTTAAAGGTGTTTTAAGAGAGAGATCATAGCACTTTTTTAAATTTACTTGTGCAACATTGTACATTACATTGTGATCATGTACACAGTTTTTTTTTACAAACTCAAATTTAAACATTTTCAACGCATGCATATCTTCACTGGGATTTGCACCACCTAGAATGGATTTTTAAAGGATCAAGATTCATTTATTTTTCATTATACTACACAGAGTTGTACAAGGAAATGCAAGCTGTAGTCCCTTCATGCTACATACAAAAACAAAAAACAGAAACCTAGAGCATGGTGGAGAGCAGAGGATGAATTGTAGTCCGGTGGTATGGCAGCGGATACTTCTGTATCGCTTGCCAGATGGCAGCAGGGTGAACAGTTTGTAGTGTTTGTAATGTTTCCAGTCAAGAACTTGGCATGGGAATTTTGGCTTCTTAAGTTTCCTTACAGAATAAAGAATATGTTTCTGTGATTTCTTTACTAGGGTGGAGATGTGTGATTTTCATCATAGGTCTTTGTCCCTTTTTTTTTCTAAAATCAGCGATCAGCTAGGTGGTTTTGTTGAGCAGTATGATGTTCTCTGTGCATCACTTTGCAAGATTCTTGATTTCCTCCCAATATGAATTTTTATTGCTGTTTGTAATCTGGTCAATAACCATAGTGTGATCTTCAAACTTCAAACAGAGTTCTCTCCATATTGGGGACTGCAGTCTTAAGTACAACGTTAACAAGAGGGGGCTAAGTACACAGCCCCGTGGGGCTCTAGTGCTGAGTACTAGTGAAAGAGGTGTGACCGACAAGCCAAACTATTTATCTGTGTTCACTCACCTCACACACCTCTTTGCATAGACTTTATCTGAAATTGCGTCACCTCAGAAATTGCAGTAGTAAAACATAAGTCATCTTACCCACCTCTTTCTTTAACTGACATAATATACATACCGCATCACAGTAATGATCATAAGTGCTGTAGTTGAATGGTAAGTGAGAACATGTGAACCAGGTGACACATCTGGTGAAGCTGTGGGATCTCAAACCTTGAAGAATTGCATAACTCTACCAGCAGTACGTGGCTGTGAGAAATCATTACAACAAAGACAACAGGCACAAAGTGAAGACTGCACAAGCACAGCCCACTCTAGTGCTGTACTGCAGATCAACTACCATGACCTAGCTGTCTGTTCACCACTGAGTGATTATTATCACTTCACCTTCTGGACACACTCAACATCAGATCTTTGTGATAGTCACTATTTTAGCCATATAGAGTGAAATTGAGTGAAAACTAACCACTACAACAATGTTTGTCTAATTAAATGATGGGAAGCAAACAGACGTGGTGCTCCAGTTTATCCTCGTGAAGATTTACAGGTGATATATTTTTAGGCTAGTTTACATTTTGTGATTGCTAAACACCATATTATAGTCAGTTAATACTGCTGGATGATTTAAACCCACACTGCTCAGTGTCTTGTATAAAAGCTATTTTGATTTGTTAGGATGACCATGTTATCCATGAAAGAATCATAAAATATGACATTGCGATGTGACAAAACACATCCATTCAAATTAAACTTATCATAAATTCTCAAATAGTGAGACAATGAATTCTACTTTGCCATTTGTTTGATTGGTGTTAAGCTACAGTCAGTGAAACCCAACACTTTCTGCAGAGGTGTATTATAAGCCTCCCAGTATGTCAATAGGCACAATCCCTTCCGTTGGTAAGCTTTTAATGTGAAACATCTGCAGAACAGGTTGAGTTTCACTGACAGCATAGATTTTAGGTATGTAGTTGTTTATTTTCATCTGGAGGGAGCACAGATCCCCTCAGAGGTTGACACAGTGGTTTTCAGGCACATAGGTTGCTGCTTAGGGCCCTGCAGATAACAGAGGGACAACAAACAAATTATTTTTAGTTATAGTGTGTGTGTGTGTGTGTGTGTGTGTGTGGGTGTGTGTGTGTGTGTGTGTGTCTGGGTGTGTGTGTGTGTGTTTGTGTATATATATATATATATATATATATATATATATATATATATATAACGCTAGTAATATTCTTAGATTCATCCCTTCAAATTTTATGTTTTTAATGTGGTTGTTTTTTTTTTAAATTTGTATTGTTTTATTTGCTTGTTGTATGTTCTGTCATATGTATTCTCTTTAATTGTAAAATGTATTGGGACCATGCTGCATGGTGATTCTGCACTTTACCATGGATGTGTGTATTTATTTTATCACGTGTGCTTTTTACCATGTTACTTATTTTTATTTTATTTGAATTTTTTCTGCAATGTCCGCCTTTTGCTGCAACAATGTAAATTTCGCCACTGCGAGACTATTAAAGGATTTCTGATTCTGATTAAATAGAAATTGAGTGATTGAGTGACGTGTCTGTGTTTTTGTGTTTTGTACTAAAAGACTAGAGTCTCTAAAAGTAGAATGGGCTCGACCGGCTCCATGTGATTGAGTGCCCTGAGATAACTTTGTTATGATATGGCGCTATATAAATAAAATTGAATTGAATTGAATTAAACTACACTGCACAGATATTAAATTATTGCAAGTAATTTTATTTTCTTACTTCCAGTGCTTTTACCCGTAGTTCTACGTGTATGCATTCCACAGTAACTGCATGAGGGTTTTACATTATCTATAGGTCATAACAAATATATATCATCATTTTCTTGAGTCAAATTAGCCTTCTTTGTCAAGATGACATTTTTTCAAGGTGCTTGTGATATTTTAATAGCCAACATGTTTAAATTGTACAATTTTTTAGACAAAAGGAAGGTAAATTTACAAAAATATTGTTGAGAAGACAATTGAGTAAATATATTAACAGTCAGATATGTTATAAATTATATTTTAGTGCAAAGTCAAATTATTTTAAATAAATACAGTAAATGGCTGCATTTACAACAGCTTTACAATTTGCTTCAGGCATTCACACACTCAGACGCCAATGGCAGTGAGCTACCTTGCACAGTGTTGAATCAGAATCAGAATCAGAAATCCTTTATTAGTCTCGCAGTGGAGAAATTTACATTGTTGCAGCAAAGTGTACAGTGCAGGAGAGAGAAAATAAAATAACATAAGTAAAAAATATAAATAAGTAACATGGTAAACCAAGTACACGTGATGACATGCAGTGACACTGGCCTGACTTTCGGGAACAACTTCACACACAACATGTAGACAGGATCGAACCACCAACCCTCTGATCAGTGGACGACCCGCTTAGACTAACAGCTGTAAACCACTAGTTCTTTCAACTCAGTCTTCTATACTTTTAAGTAAACGCATATGTGAAAAACATAAGCATACATCACTGCTCTGGGAAAATATATTACAGTGGTAGAAAATAAAAGCCCAAATAGGTTTATTAGAGGATCAACTGTCATTCTCAGGGATGTAAGAGTTGAACAAATTATATAACAATTTAGAAATCATTATAAAGAGTTATAATTTAGGAGTTTTTCTCCTGAGAAAAACTTTGAGATTATCCCTGTCACTGTAACAGTCTAAACCACAAGAGTCTACTCTCACTGACTGTGTGGGAGGAATCCCTGCAGCAGGACACATCTCAGTTCCCTTCAAATCCCCAAAACAAATACGAGAAAGTCATGCAGCAATTTTAGGCCTTTAAACAGAGGCATGAAAATACAAAGCTATATGTCTGATAGCTGCATGGGGAGAATTACCCCATTCTACTCCTCAGCACAGATCAGATCAAATCATAGCAGAGACCACACCATGAGCGTTGACCCCACCAAAACCAATTTCATTTGGAGAGATGGAGGGGTGAATTGTGTCGTAGTGTCGAGGACGTTAAAGCTACATTTGTGATGCATGCAAACTGATTGAGGCCTCATGAAAAGATTTGAAGGAAGAAATTGTAGTCACATATTTCCGTTTCTCAAAAGAAATATCTAATAGAAGCAGGAACATGTGAAAGTACAGACTTGCTGCATTTCGATGTAACCCATGCTGCAATTTCAGGGTGAAAAATACTGTCATGCTTTGAATAAAAAACAAGTCCATGATGCCGTGTATTTACTGGAGATGTTTAGACCGTGCTTTCAAATCTTAATCACACCCACTGTTTTCACAGATACTACACTGTTGTGCTGCACAGCTCAAATGGATATAAACCCCCCATGAATTCCATTAACTAGAGATGTCCAATAATTTGACTGGTGGTTAGCATTTGTCATATTTTCATCCTTACTCCTGCTGGTGGCTCTGCACTCACCAGCCATTTGAATTTAATGCTGCCATCAGAAGTTTAACGACAGAGCAGGGGTGCAGAGAAAGAGACAAAGAGAAAGTGTGTTGAAAGTTATAGCCCGGACCTATTCATATTCTAATACCTTCAGATCAGTGATAAAGGTATTCTTAAAAGTGTCAGGTGGTGACATCTTAATTTTTCACTGCCGAAAAATGTGGCTGTGTGGCTCTCCCCCATGCATTATTCTTGCTTTAAGCAGCACGTCTCCTCAGGGAGAAGGGGGGTATTGTTTTACAACAGACCCAGCTGCGGCCTACTTGCCTCGCCCGGGGTTCTTTTTAAGGAGTTGTCTTGAGTGACCCCTCTCTCTGGCAGTTATTAATAATAACATGTTCCGGGGAATAGTTCACCTTGTAACGCTGAGGCCGCCTCACCGCTGCATGTATGTCTAGCCTCATACAGGAGTCTCCAGGGGAGAGGGGGAAGAGAGGTGAGGTGGGTACAGGAGAAGGGTGTGTTTGTGTGTGTGTGTCGGGGTGTGGGTGGTTGGGGAGGGGGGGCTATAGGAAGCCAGAGGGAGAAACACACAAAAGACATCAAACAAAGTTTCCCCCTTGTATGTAATTAGAATCAGGTAATCATCTATGGCCCCTCTAAAGTGATGGAGAGCATGATTAGCAGCATCAAAGAAGGCCAAGAGGGTTGAGACTTAAGAGGGAGATGGAGAGGTATGCTGTGTCTGTGTGTTTGAGAAAGATGAAGGAATAAGAAGATAAAGTGGCAAGGCTGACAGACTGAGTGCTGCATTCTCCAGCTATAAGTCCCATTAAAAGCTTGAGCAGGAGAGGCCCTTTGTGCATGCTGAGTGCTCTATTGTAATAACAAGCAGCAGAGACAGGATTCAATCTGGGCTCTGAATGAACCAACGCATTCCAGGCAAATTCTCCCCCTCAAGTGCTCCAGGGATTAAAAAAAAATTAAGGCTGCTTCTTTTTGAGGGCTCAAAATGATTTTGTCCTAAGAGGAATCTCTGAGTTAAAGACGAAGACCTCTGCATACCAGTTTTAAGGCGTAATATTAGGGTAGGTTTGTGCCATTTAACATACCCTAATTAAGGATAGTGAGATATAGAGTTAATTTTAGAAATGGAGTGGATGAGCTGAAGTACGTTGGTCTGTCATGTGACAGGCTTGACTTTTAGATTTAAATTTCAGCCATTAGCAGAGCACTGTTCTGCTGCTGCCACGCCAAAGAAAAACTCAAATGTGGCAAGGCACAAGAACTTAGTAAGTAATGATGGTGGCATTCACTGGCACAGCAGGCACTGTAACCTTTTAGAGAACCACATCCTTCAAAAAAACAAAACCCTTGCCTTTCTCCTCCAAAAAAGAAAAATAATTACAGCACAGGTGCAGTCATGGGAGAGAAAGAAAGAAACACACTCGCTGAAGTTGACCTTACAGCCGTTTAACAAGGGAGCAAAGAGGACAAATCAAGCTAAACAGGCCCTTCAGACATCTACATTAATAAGTTATCCATGACTATCCATGACTCTTGGTTTCCCATAATTTTGTATTAAAATCTGGTTACCCACTTCTGTTTATTGGGCTATCTTACCTTAATAAAGGTGGTAAATTTACTTCCTGTGTCCTTGAGTCCATGGTCAAGTCCAGTGTAGAGACAATTTCTTCTGTTTTGACTTGTAATTGTGATTTACAATTGAGGTTAACACTTCCACTTTCCATTAAATATCCTCATTTTAGATGTGTAGTTTTATACACAAATGTGTAACACATGAGACTGTCATAGTTAGCTTGTAAGAGAATGACTGAAGTTGACTCCCTCCCATAGACAACAGTATGAAGATGACTGAATGGGCAGTGGGGGTTTGTTGTCTCAGTTTAGACTTGGGACCTTCTCAAGACGGTTTGGACTCGGAAGTGACCCCATTTGACTCAATCGCAAAATGGTTTAGTCTCAGACTCAACTTAAGTGGTCCTGATTTTAAGTGGTTAGTTTCAGGTTTTGTTTTTCCAAAGCCATCCTGGTTGTGGGCTGGTGGTAAGAATCATTTATTTTTAAACCTCGGTATTCTGTTCAATCCAGAGTACTGAACCAAACCCTCACTTATAAATAGCCCTATACTGCACTAGTTTAGCATGTTTAGGACCATTTACAAATCACATATAATTTACACAAACATTAACGCCAATCATTTTCCAAGGTTCACAGAGTACTTCTCAGAAATATTTGAACTATTTTTAGTACCTTACACACAAGCTCCTGATTTCTGTTCATTTCTAAGTATAACATTTACTTTTAGATGTATGGTCTATCCGTATGGTTATGTCTGCAATATTTTTGACAGACTGGTGGTAATAATTGTGTGGTAATGCAGGACAAAATTTTACTGGATTAACAGATAATGGCAATGTCACAAAGCAAACATGAATGTTCACCAGTAACCCTATTGCCAGACAGAACACTGATTATGTTTAATTATGTTGTTTTAACGTTTTTTTTTTGTACAATATCTGTGCAAAACAGCACCAGTGAGGAAAACAAAAAAGTAACACTTAATAAATAAAATAAATGCTTTAGAAAGGTCAGCAGCACTACTATGGTTCTACTGTTTAAGCAGGGCCTACACTGAAGCAAGAGTAGAGCCGCTGAAGAAAAGTCAGCTTTGGTGTCATTGACCAGCGGCCTGGCTGAGGATGCCCTTCAGTGTTAGATGGGAAACCAGGGGAACATCTGCACTAGTCATAAGAGAAAGAGGAGCTGGCCTGAATCTTTCAGCCTGAGAGAATCAGAGAGGAGAGAGCTGATGACAAACTACACCAGGCTTCCTGCAAATCTCCCAGGAGCACGGCTATCATCAAGTGAGCGGGATGTTGTGCAGTGGCTTCTCTAAAATCACAGCCTTTCAACTCTCTGTGGAGCTGTTTGCCATCCATCGATGCCTTAATAATGACTGATCTAGCTGGGAGTCCAGTCTGCTCTGTGGAATGAAGCCTGTGTAATTTGGGTATACTAAGCTGTACTTTAGCCTGATCACTGATTCACGCTAAATGGCTTTTTAATTGACACTGACTACTCTTTTGTGTATGTGCGTGGGGGTTATCTTTCATATCCAATCAATATTGACTGACATATCCAGTTGCTTTGACACCATTAGCAGTAAGGCTCTCCTAAGCAGTGTACAGTTAGCAAGAGTTACCAACACTCTTTCCTGTAGGCCTAAAAGGAGCCTGTAAAAAGCTTGTAGTTTAGTCCTTCATAGTGGCTATGTTCAGTTTGGATTTATTTAAATTACAAGTGGCTCCAATAGTGATACATGTCTGCTGTCCTTCTATATGCCCAGGCTGAGTCACTTTAAAAGCAATGTTCAGACTGAACATGAAGTTCATTTTGGAGATGGTGTAAGAGGCCAACGCAAAGACGTGAATGGATGTGAATTTGTTCTGGGCAGCACAAGATGAGGCAAAGATGCATCCATGTGCATTGAAAGTGTTCACACTTTAGCAAAAAATGTGTGCTTATGTTCAGGCTTTTTGACTCCAAATCATTCAGGTACAGAGAGAGGAAGAAAGGGAAAGGGGTATGGAGTGAACTAACATTTTGATGGAATTTAGATTGAACTGGAGTTCCTGGTGAGTTCTGAGATCAGTCAGATGGTTAGTGGTTACACAAACACAAACTCCACATAAACAGTTGGTGTACGTTGCTGTGTTAGCTACATCTGTACATTTGGTATGTAAAAAGAGCCATGCATTTTTATGTCACCTTTAACCTACAGTGTGGCTGTGTGAGCCAACACATTGACTAAATAAAATGAATTAAATAAACAATTAAAGGAGATGTGACAAGGTGAATGTTGCAACTATGTAAAAAACCCAAAACAAACAAATATGAAACACTATGGTAACGCTTTAGATTACAGCCCACAATGTACAGCGTAATTCTTCCCAATTCTCCCCATTTACCATTTATTTACAATGTGGGAACTTAAAAATAATGTTTACATTAGTTTTTTTTTAACAACTGGGTCCCTATTCTGTTACTATAGGGTTCAGTACGACCTAGTATTTTTTAAACTACAAGGTATCCATTCTAATATGAGAGCCCACCATCAACTTTTGCTGGTGAAGTGAGTCTTCTGAGGAGCTGTCGTTAAGCGATGCTATAAAGACGTTTCATATAGCTGCTGCCTGTGGTTTTGGCATTAGGTCTGCCCGTCTTGGATGCAAGTTTAAATTGTCTGAAGTAAGTTTACTTTTAGAACAGACATGCTAAGTTTAAAAATAATCAAAATAACAATGACTTACACACTGTAACAGTGTCAATCTACATAAACCTGAACCACTTCAAGCTTCTAAAGTCCCAAGTAAATACAATGTTGTACCCCATAGTTATTTAGGAATTATGTAGTTTGCTTTGCCTAATTTTGTTATCATTTGTACAGCTCCAGTGTAGGAAAGTAGTATATGATAAGCTTTGTTTCTCAGTAATGCTTATACAGTACCCTCTAATACCTGAATAGGCATCTGTTAGTTAAAAAACACCTACAGTATACATACGTATGCATCTTGTAAATTCCCACATTGTTCCCTTGTACCTACATGCATCACTATGTACTGTACTGGTACACCATTAATACAAAAATATTATGCTGTATATTGGAAAGAATTACGCTGAATGTTGTGGGCCATGATCTAAAGCATTACCGGATAAAGCTATAAATCAGTAGAGTGAACAATTTAGAATCTGGATCATTGCCTTCAAAATTTCATCGGAACCTGTGTCTGAGCTAAGAAAACTACATTTTGCTACATGTTCATGTGGAAGAACGTATCTAAATAAGATTTCTGAAAAGAACAGATGAGTTTCAAACAGCCTGAGCCTTTTTTCTTCGCTCCCCGACGGTTCCTGGAGATAAAGCTTGACTTGATGTCACAGTCACACCTGATGCCAACATACAAACTGACAATGCACCACAAGCCCGACGTGAGATGAAAAAAGATAAATTTTTCACTTAAATTTACATACATGGTTATACAAGGCTGTGGACTACAAAGTTGATTCTGAAGGAGGAAAAAATGTAAGTTATTACATCGAACCATGCTCTACATGTTGGTTATCTCTCACTGATAGCCAGCTTTCCAAAACGTTAATAAATCCAGCTCTGTTGACGGCTGTGTGAGTTTGCTTGCATTTACAATCTTAGTAAAACCACTGTAGAGGAAAATTGAAGTTGGATTCAAAAAATGAATGAATGGATAGATAAATAAATAAGTGTTCTCCTGGTGCTGTCTTTAAAATGGATGCCTGGAATTTACAGTTTTCCATTAACTGATGCCCAACAGCTTTTTCACGCCTGCACCCGGCCTTGGAGCCAGCGCTGGTGTTGTGAGTGTGAGTGTGTGTGTGTGTGTGTGTGTGTGCAGTGGCACTCAGCAGGCTACTGTGCCGCAGTCTTCATTTTCTCAGTGTTTTTTAACTTAAATGTGTCAGTCTGTCTGCTCTCCTCCCTCCTTTGGGCTTTCAAACGTTATTGCTCTGTACTGTGAAAATCACACATCAGCATAAACAGTGGCGTTGCGCTATTACCAGTATCATCAATGGAAGCTTTGGTTTCAAAGGGATCATTTGTTGATAAAATGTTCTCTGCTGCATTTCTCCATATTCAGAGAGAGCAAAGAACAAATCAAGCTCTAGGAGATAATACCTGTAATTATATTTGCAGTTGCAGGTTTATGAAGGGATTGCTTGGTTATACACACACACACACAAATTCCTTTCTGTACATCATATTTGATCACACAGGGAAATTTCTTCTCCCCGTATTTGTTTTTTCCCTCCATTTTTTGTGTTGCGATAGAAGATTATTATTTCTCTGCTGGTGGTCACATCGCTCATGGTTGTAGACCCCTGAAGAATTCTATTAACCCTGGTTATGTCAGGCCTAATAACATGCCACCCTGCTAAGCAGAAAAGGATTGACTTGGAGAAGGGGGTGGGGGTATATAATGAAGGCCCAAATAATTTACTTTTAAAGCCAATGGAATATAAAAATGGACTAAATGTAAAGTCATCCTCATTCCTTCCTCTCCTGTTGCTAACCTGGACTGACAGGCCGAGACAAACATAAGTAGAAATTATATATTTGAGGCTGCTTTTTGAGTAAGGGATTGTGTATGTGTCTGTGGTTAAAATTGTATTGCTTTGTGATGTAGCAGCCATTGATTGCCTCAGTGATGGAGCCTGGCTTTCTTTGTTGCTCTGCAGATCAGATGTGGAGTGCTGCGGTTTGCTATATTTGCCATTCATTAACCAGCAGTGAGGAGATGTCAGGGCGCATTCGCAGGCAGGCCACTCGCGTGATAGCGACCGTCAAATCAATTCAGTCACCTTGAACTTTGAAGATGAAAGAATAACATGTTGGAATTGGTCTGCCTCTTAGCGTGCAGACCTGTGCAGGAATGCACTCCCGGACTCATTGCTACTGTATGCAGTGGTGTTGAGCAAAAAATGTCCGTATCAACAGATTCACTGATGACACTTACAGTTTTTGTTCTGGAGGTCTGCTATACAGCAGCCACCGGGGCAAGAAAGACCATTGGAAACTGGACACAGGACGGACAAACACTTTTCATTGGGTCTGGTTCTTAGCTTGATGTGTGGATTTATTTACATAAGACATCACACTGAGACAACTAAGTACCATCATGTCCATGGACTGCACTAAAGAATAAGTCTGGCGCCAGTCTGTATTTTCTTATTGTCAACAAACCTCGTAAAAATACCCAAATCAACACTGTGTTTGTCCATCTCAATTAGCCCATTGGTTCCTACTAAACTTTGTTATGATATGGTGATATATAAATAAAATTGAATTGAATTAAAAGATGTAAATGGCACACAGAAAAGTTTCATTTTTAAAAACATCTGCTAACTGTAGTTTTTATCAAACAGGAGGAAATAGTGCATTTCCAGTGCTGGTCCAAATAAACTGGACTGTGTTTATGGTAATGAAGGAACGTGTCAGCCATTGCAACTGTAGTGTTAAGGTGAGTGTTGCCACTAGGAAGAGGTAAATATTTGGTCTGTCTACAAGTAGAGAGCATGTACATGCAGGACAGAGTGGGAGTATCTATATTAAAACTTTGTCCATAGACATGGGATGAGTTTTGGCCCCAAAAATGACCTTCCTTTACTGTTTACTAGGATGCTTCACATCAGTACGGTTTCAAATTCCCTTAAAAAGCAGATCAACTAAACACTGCAAACAAAACATTAAGCACCTGTTACACTGTCTCTGCATTATTGATACCGACCACCTGGGCCAAGCTTATGTACAGGACAACAAGCCCTATAAAAGGAATTTAAAGTAACCGCCTTGATGTTTGGCTTATGGAAACTGAGCAACTAATCACAATCTCAAACACAACTCCTAAAACTAACAAAACTAACTAAAACATGAAAAAAGTAACTGGCACATCATGGCTTTTCGTTTATGCACTCTAAATAATATGGCTTTTGGTAGACACTTGGCCATGGCAACTTGCATTTTACCCCTCACACACACACACACACTGGGAACATGTTGGGGTTACCTCTCAACATGTGGACAGGGGTAGCCAGGTATCAAACCACCAACCCTCCGATTAATGGGTGACCCATGCTACCACCTGAGCTACATTACTTACTACATGTGCATTACTCTCACATGTCCTCACAACAGGTAGATGGAAAAATACTTTAATTAATAATAGTGTCTCAAATGGTGTTCCACCAACACCTGACTGCACACTCAGCTAGTGTGAGTCCGGGCCAAGTCAGTGAGTAGGTTGATAATCCCACAGTAATGCTCAGAACCTTTTGGTTATTCTCTGGCACAGCAGCTTCTCCTCAAAGCCTGTAAGTCTACAGCACCCAACTACATGTTCCCAGAATGCTGTGCTGCAGTCAGACAGCAACACAGTCACTGCTGCTCTAATGTATATCTTCATGTGTAACATTTCCTAAAAGCAGGTGGCATCAATATAGAAATGCAACATGAAAAAATGATAAATATGACTATACTATAGGCCTCCATAAACTACAAATGTATTTCTTATGTAAATAACTTTAAAGCCAGTGGCTCTTTCAGTACAAAAACCACAACACCGGCAGTTCTGAGGACAAAAAATAATTTTGACTGAAAAAAATCTGAAACATTCATGCCAGACTACAATACACACAGTACTCCGACGAGTGAAAAGGATCTTAACTTATATTTCTGTGGATCAACAAAGTGATGCCTTCTATTCCAGCGAATAAACAGGTGAGTGAACTCTATTCCAGCAAATAAATTCAATTCAGTGCAGGTTAAACAAAGCTAAAATGCAAATAAAAGAGGTGGCTACTCAGTTCCTATAAAGAACTAAGTGCCAAAGCTGAGTTTCTCACTTTGGGGTCAGAACACTGAGTGGGGTTGCTTCATGTGTACACTGGGTCATATGAGACTTATGAGACTGGTGCATTGACATTTTGTTAAATAATAAAAGAAACAAAAGATAACAACAAAATAGATGATAACATGCTGTTGTTCCACCCACTGTAAGTTAGACAGATGTGTCTCTCTGTCAGTCAACATATCCATAGTGCTGTTCCTCAGAAGCAAGATGAGCTATCTTGATTGGCTGTAACAAGCACTAATGTTAATTTGAATATTTGCCTGTGTTACTTATTAGTTGTGATGCTTTCTTTTGAGAATAATTCTCATGGATGAACCCTTGCCCTCTCCAAAGTCAGAGGGGTTAGAGACATGGCTCGACATGGCTGAGTAAAAGTTACTTTGAATAAATGTCTGTTTTCACTTTATCACTTTTCTCCTCTGATATTTATTACTTATGCTTGTGCCATTTTAAGCTCATATTTGCTGTCAGGTTCACTAATAAAACCGATTTCACTGATTAGTTGGATAAGTGCTGTCTAAGGAGCTGTCATATTTTTGAAGTTTAAAGTGTAATATTTTTAAACCTAAACTTTCTACATGTACATAATCCATTAAAATGTTGATTGCAACTATTCATAACAAATGTTTCTTCAATTTCAAACGGCCCTGCTTGTCCTAGAAGAAAAGGTGCCACAACAGCCATGTTTGAAGCTAGTTAGAGATTTTGAGACGCAGATAAATGGAAACAAAAATGCAATTTATGCAAATGGTGTCACATGAAATTCCAAAGAATTCATGTTAAATGATTTGTTTGCTAAATAAACCAAAACAATAATGAAATAAAAAACTACTAAATGTACACATGTAAATTAAAAAATGGAAATAGTAATCAAATGTTATATCATAATTTACATGTCAAATATGCCACTGTCTAATTGCAAGGTCATGGCTAATTTTGAGGCCTTAAAACAAGGTCATAGGCCAAAACCCACAGAAAGTCTTCTGACTGCGATCCATTCAAAATCCAAATTAAAAAGGGAGCTCTACCTGATCTGTAAATGTGTGTAAAGTGGGTTTCAGTGAGTTGTCTCTCTAACAGCCCTGTACACACTGTGACCGGACTGTGTGTTATCTGCATGCTACGCAGTGTTTGTTGAACGTCACATAGACGCTGTGAACATGTCAGCGCTCTTACCGTAGGTAGTCTCTCCGGCACAGGATGAGGTTGGCTTTGGTGTAGAGTGTGGAGCCCACCTCGCCCAACCTGCAGTCACAGCAGGCACACTTGAGGCAGTCTTCGTGCCAGTACTTATCGAGGGCCTTTAGCAGGTAGCGGTCCTTGATCTTCCGGTTGCAGCCGGCACAGCCTTTTGGCTTGGTGTCCGGCTGGACGGAGAGCATTTGTATACCTGGGAGCACAGAGAGAGGCTTCAAACACTCATTGAACACCGGAGCACCGACTGAGGAGGAGGCACACGTTTTGTTTAGAAAAGTGAAATGATGGATAAATGGACAGATACACGCCAGCTGATGTGTCAAGGATAGCAAAATACAGTTTTCACTTGTTTTCTTTAATCAGCATTGGTGGCAAAAGTACACCATTTATGTATTTAACTACATTGTAAATAACCCTAAAATGAAATGAAACACACATGAAACATTTGACTATGACATTCCTTTATTTCTAAATATGCAATAAACACAGATTTTATCCTGGACTGCTAAACAGAAACATTTGGTATCATATACTGTATGTAGGCATTTACATTTCAGTGAAAATAAGTAATCTTTTGTCACTCATATGTACAAAAACATGAATTTAAAAAAGTATTGTCCCAAATTATAAAATGCACAAAGGTTATCGAGTTACATTTAGTATGTAGTAGATTTGGGACACCGTCCAGGCCTGTGTGAAATACAGAGAATAGTTCTAACTCTGAGAACACACACACGATTGTGAGATTCAATCCAAATCCATAAAAATTTAAATAAATTCTCCACTAAAGTGTTGTAGTGGAGACGAGCCGTGCTACATGTTTAATGCTCATGGAAATACAAAGACTTAAACAGGGGATTTCACTGATTAGCATATTACTCAGAGAAGAAACACACCCTCATTGCACTCCACTTTTTATATAAAATAGTTTGAAGAGAGCCCTGCATTGATCTGGCCTCAACTAAAATGTTTGACCTATACTTTATACATAAGTAATGTTAATTAAAGTTGAACAAAACAGGTGTGGAGGTAATAAAATTGTTACATGAAGACAACAGACATTCATAGTAGGCTACTGTGATGGGAAATGTCCTTAATTAATAATAATGTAACATTGCTGTAAAATAACAGTATTGTGACAAAGAAGAAGACAGCCAAAAGAAGAAGGGTGTTAGTGGTCAGCAGATCACTACAGAACAACAGTAACCGTGGTACTGTTTGGTTGTGTTGAGACCAACAAGCAGCCCACACAGACACATAGCCACAGTTTCACGTTTCTTCCTGGACACTTTTTTTTTAGGCTGACCTCCTCTGTATTTAAAGGGGCGTGGCTACAGGCGAGGAGCTTTGCAGCGGCTCGTATTGTTTGGCCTGAGCTGACTGTGGAGAGCCTTTGTTGGCCCACTGGGGGAGGGGGGGCGGCAATGTGGCCTCGCACCAGGCTGGAATTAGTATTCTCCTACCATTCCCCGAGGAGAGGCACACCCCCCACTCCCCTTTGTCCCCCATTCACCACACACACGCTCAATATTTCTTAAGGTAGGCCTACAATTTTTGCTTTTGTCATTTGTAAATAGGCCACTAAAACTTTTTCTTTAACCTATAAGCAAAGTAATTTACTGATTGACAGATCCTAGTCTGTAACATTTCCAAGTAGCAAAAACAGTTTTGAAGGTTTAGCTTATTTGCTACTAATCAAATAATAATGACCATTTGTGAAATGATGCTGTACTGTTTTTATATGTTGTTTTCTTCCTTCCTTTCCATTCCTTTCCCTATTATAATGAACAGTTTTTATTTATTATTATTGCCGTGTGTCAATGCAGGTGAAAGCGCACTTATTTGAACAGTCTGTACTGACCACACAATACTAAGTAGAACCTGCTGATCACTGGGATGGACTTTATCTCAACGAGGTTTCGAGTTTCTGCGAGTTGCAATTTAATGTTGTAAATTAATAAACTGTAAATTATCTTTAAAAGTAAGTTCCAGTGACCATGAGGGAAACTATACCTGTGTGGTATTAAAACACGCTAAACATTACGGTCCTTTAAATCAGAAACCTGCCCCCTGCACAGAGACAATTGTTCCTCACCTGCCACACATTTTATACAAACGAGCAGATCATTTGAGCGACAGGCAGTGTGAAACAGGTCCGTGCGGTGCAGCCCAGCTCCGGCGCGTCGGGGCCGTTCATTAGTTAATTGAGTGGATTTAGAGAGCGGGGCGCGCGGCTGCTCCGCCGGCTGCTCTCCGCTGAGCCCGTTCAGCGGAACTGATCCGTCCAGCCTCGTTCACACTACAAAGTCCCCGCTGCTCATTACCAAAGCAAAAGACTCCCCTTTTACTGTGCAATCAACTCGGGAGAGCAGCATGGAAGGAATTTGACCACTTCGCGCTTCCGATTGCACCCCCACCCCCCCTCCCACCCCCAGCTGAACAAAAGCTTCATTTTCAATAGCCTAATGGAACGGAAATCACAGCTGCTCGGAGCCCTAATGATATCTGTTTTGTTTGCGCTGCGTGGCTCGTATCCTCCCTTTCCCCGTCTCCTCTCCGGGCTTCCAGGCTGCTGCCGCGGCGCGTCCCCGGCCACATGTCTCTCCACCTCAGCCCAGAGCGGCTGGAGGATGGCGGAGGGATGGAGCGGAGAATAGCCTGCTATTTCAGTCCCAGCTGTTCGCAACGACATGCTGACATTTCACCCCATCAGTTTAATTACTGTTGCCATGGCAGTGGAGTGCTGGTAAAGGCCAATAACTGATTTAACACTGAGACTCAATTTGCCATGCAGCTTTCACAAGCACAGAACAGAGAGCATCAGCGTGTGCACATCAGCTGTATGGTCGCTAACATAACGTGTCTTTAACGTCTTAATGAAAGGTTATCGGTGGAATAGCTGCGATCATGGACCGCGTTGAGCAGCAGCAGGTCAGATGTGGACACGTCGCCCTCGACGCAGAGATGCTGTAGTCTAACTTGTCGTCGCAGAGCACACTAAACACACATGAAACGTGCCGTTCACATAAACCGAAGCGCAAAGTAAGCATCTTACCGAAACTTTTCTCCCTTTTCTGCATTTGTTGAACCGCTGAAGCAGCCGAAGCACCACCGTGCAACCCGGAGCCGCCTGGTCCGGAGAGCAGCTGTCTGCAGGCAGGCTGGGAGCAGGCTTTGTTAGGGGGGAACAATCCAGCACGGCGACCAGAGAGGAATGAGAAGAAGGGGGGAACACCGGCCAACTGCACGCAGGCGGAGGAGCTAGAGCGAGCTGTTCGCTGCCGTCGGGCGTCACACGGCGTGTGAGAGCACGTTTATCGACGACTGGAGCTGCATGTGCAGAGAGACGCAGGCAGCGAATGAAAGGGCGACAAAGAGATGCTTCCCCTCCTCGGCGCAGCGACCATCTAATCCTACTGGTAGCAGAACACAGCTGCTCCTGCTGCACGGCGCTTCGCTAATCACCGCTTTGACGCGCCAGCGGGCATGTTGCACACACGCTGAGGGACAGTGCCCTCAGTCCGGTCTCCGAGCATTTACCCTGCTCATCCAAGACTCTCCGCTTTCGCTCACATATATTTACATTTCGCAGCCCTGCACTCGCGATATTTAAATAAATTTCAGCTTTGAAAGTAAAACCAACGCATTCACTTGTCTCCAGCTCACTCACCTTTCTCAGCAAGTTAAGCAGAAGCCTGAACTCCAGCTATGAATTCTGGCTACAGATCCCCTCTGAGCAGAACAAGTTCACCGAACTGACAATGCGCGTGGCACTGCACTGGTCTTCAGAGTGGAAACAATGAGCTCCTCATGGATCACAGAGACCCGTGTGAAGGATACTACCCAGCTACAGGTGTTCATCCGGCCGCCGTGGAGCATGCAGGGAGTGTGCGGGACTCAGGCCGGCGTCCCCATGCATCAGCGACTGAACGGCGAGAAACAGGAGAAGTGAAGCTTTATTATCTCCAAACCCCCAGTCCCTCAGCGGTGAGACATTACACCGCCACGATAAGGTTATTCACTTATTACCGGTCGCTCCACTATAACGGAGAGCAGGCATCACGTGCGCGCCCCCGGAACACCCACTTTTTCCCGCGTCCTCCAATCTTTGAGCTTCGGGCTACATTACACACAGAAACACGGGTAGGGCTGTTTAGAGGCGCGGGAAGAACAACTTGCTACCGACATTTCTTTAATTTAAGGTGGACTGAATGCTACTTCGGAAAGCAGAGATTATTAAGAAGTTAAACAACAGCAGTGTTCAAGGTGAATGGAGGTACAGCCAATAGGAGCACACCTGTAGGCTAAACACTACAGTTACACAAACTACACGAGAACCAATCGCCCGCATCATGACGTTATTTAAATCATCAGTGTATTCCAGTCATGCAGTCAGACGTGTTTCAATGCGTTACATGTAACCAGGCTTCTCAAAGGTGACTGTATAGTTTATTAGGAGCCTTAATTAATAAACCTTCAAACAATTAATCTGTGCCCAGAAGAGTACAGAGTGTCAGTCTACGTGTGCTCACTCACGTGTGTTTTTTGGTTACCATGGTGTTTTGTCATTCATTTCAGTGACAGACTGGAAATAAAGAGGAAGCAGCTCTAATATAGGCAATTAAATCAATCTTCATCTTCAGGTCATTGATTCCTTTTCTCCGTGCACACACAGGCGGGCGTCCTGTGAGGTCGGGCTCCACTGTGGCCGCCCGGCCTGATTATCGCCTCTCCACAGTCTTCATTTAAATCACTCCTGTATTTAAAGGACGGAATTATTCATCCTCTTGTTATTGCGCCAGGCCGCGTCAATTAGCGGCCCAGTTTGGACTCGATGAGGCCATGATCAGGCCCACATGTTAGGGAACGGCGCCCCCACACCGCCGCCTCCCTACTGCATACACAACACACAGTGTTCCAACACACAGCCTGACAAGTGTAAGTTATTCCTTTAAATATTCTTGTTGGGGGGGGGGGGGTTTGTGTGTGTGAGTCAATAGTTGGCATGCGGCTCCAGCCTAAAATGCAGCGATAATGAGATGGGTCATAAAATGCTCCCTGCGCCATTATGAGTGATGAGATGCATTAAAGCTGACAGGGTATTACCTGCCAGTAATTAGGTTTTGTCATGGATTGAATTATTTCAAGGCGGCCTATCTTGGTAATCATGCAATTTGCTGCAGAGTGTGTGTAGTGTGTGTGAGGCTGCCACCTCTCTCCCGGTGCCCGTCCACCCTCCTTTCACTCCGCGTTCTGGCACTTATTCACCCTCCGTATGAATGGAAGATGGAGACAGAAGGCAGCGGGGAAGGTGGAGGATGGAGTGTCACGTCACACAGCGCGGATCAAGCCTCTTCATCCAACGGAAACACGCACCTCCATATATATCCCTTATAAAAGAGCAAACGCTCGTTATGTTTGTGCCTGACCCCAACCCTCCGCCCGCGCTAATGAAGATAGAAAATGACAGCGGGGACCTGCATCAAAACCCGACATCATCCTCAACACCGGCAGCGGCGTCGTTAACCACCAGACTGTCTGATTATCAGAGGACGAGGTCTGCGCGGGGGGAAGCCTAATACAATTGGGATGTTACGTCCTCAGCAGCCTGACACACTTTACGCGCAGCCCTCGCTCCTCGGAGAGGCTCACTACACAACCCACAAACACACGTACCTTGAAGTTCAGTCAGCGGTGCCTGAAACAAAGGCTCAGGGTCGCTGCAGTGGAGTTTATCTTCTCTGGTCTCTTGACTTTGAATCAAAGTGTCCACAGAGCAACTTTCTTAGAGCGTGTTCAACTCCACATTGTCTAAAGAAAACGTGGCAACAGGAGTTCGAGAAGAGTTGGTTCTCTGCTCAAGTTGTTGGGATGTCTGATCACCCTAAACTCGGCTCCCCCCGCGGCTCAGAGCGTCTCTCTTCCTCACCTTCTTCCTCCCCTGTCTGCCTGTGCGTCTCTGGTTCTCTGGCAGGGAAAAGCGGCGGAGAGTCGTGCCTCCTCTCCTATTTAAGCCTCTCCACCAGGTCCCCAGTCAGCAGCACACTCCAGCTCATCCAAGAAGCTGACAAGCACCGTTAGGGAAGGCAGCGCATGTTGCTCTAATGGACCTCATTAAGCTCTACTTACAGATGTTCTCTTAACATAATTGATCTGCAGCGAGTTGAGAGGACGGCAACCTATTCCCCAGCCCCCAATTATGGCCCGGTAATTAGATCCCCAACCTCCAGTTCTCCACATTCACCCTTCTAACATTCCGAAATATCAAAGTATCTCTTTCTCTCAAAGCGACCGCCCCCCACCTCACCTCCATGTCTCCTCCCTCCTCCCCCCTCCCCCTCCCACCCACAAGACACTATTGACAGTCAGATCTGCTAACCTTTGTAGTGTAGCCAGACTTAGCAGTGCACTCACTCCAATTGACAGAGCTCACTCACTCTTCCATTCCTCCTTTCTCTCTCCTTGTCTCTTTCTATCCGTTGGGAGACAGAGACAGGGAAGGAGAGACAGAGTGAGTGGCACAGATGGAGAAAGAAAGAGAGAGGAAGGGAAAAAAGTAAGTTAGCACTTTCCATAAACGGTTGTAATGATAATATCTGCCAGGGGAGAATATTTTTTCTATAGTGTCTTTTATCTTAAATAATTCCTCAGATGGCAACTTTTGGGGGGAGGGGAGGGGGGCAGCTTTTATAATGCCAATCAGTGCCACTCCTATCACCCATCTAATTAGCCAGAGTGCTAAAACAGAAAGCACTTGGGGAGATGGTAATGTCACGCTTTTGCACTTTAAAAAGAAAGCAATTTCCACACTACCGTATAAAAAAAAACTATTTGTGATGGGGCGTAATCAAGTATTTCCTGAGTAAACACTGAATAAAATGTTGTCACATCTTTATGTTGTCACAGATGTACTGCACATACTTTTTCTGGATGTCTGGATGCATGACCCAGATTGAAATGTTCCTTTATGTGTGTGTTTCTACAACAGCACATATCGGCCTGTGTAAAACCTGCAGCTCTCGACTGGAGGACAAACATCAATGTGTGTTGGTGTCATTACATGCATCATTTCTATTAGCAAGCACAGATGTAGTGGTTGCTATTTAAGGTGTTTTCTTCAGTCCAGTTTAAAAGAACTTTAAGTCTGGTTATATTCTATGTTTTTCTTATTGTCAAATAGTGAATATATCTCAATGTCATCTCAATGAGTAGAGAATCCTTCTGACAAGTATTGTGTGTATCCAAAGCCTGTATACAGTATCTTATTCCTCTTTGCCACAGCTCCATTGTTGTCCAAAAACTATAAAACACATTAATAAACTACACTGTTGCATTGGGTGACTCCTTAATTTCCACAAACACACACTGTAGTGTAGTTTGCCTCAATCCCACATGCACTATTCTGCTCCTGTTCGAGTAACGTTTGGTAAGAACTACAGTGGTTTTGGAAATGGCTGACCCTAATTAGGTTTAGAGTTATGAAGGATCAGGTAGAAGGGCCCACAGTCAACTGCTTGGTGTGTCACCCAGTTAATGCATTTCCTTTTTATTCTTCACCTTTTCTTCTTCCACAAGTAAAACGCTAGAGGCTGACAATGCCAGTGTAAAGCAATACTTTGCAAAGCCAGCTGCAGACATATTTTCAGTGCGTATCCGAACATAATATGAGACTATAAACAGATTCAGTAGTGTGAAAATGGTACCTTGTTTTGTTGTCTTGTCTTTCTGTGTCGTTTTGTTGGATTATGACCAGTTAGTTATCACTACCTGTTAAGCAGTCACTGAACCTACATGAATGCTGATGGTCTGATGGCCATTTGCAGTCTTTGCAGTTCGTTCAAATGCAATTATTGGTAGAAAGTATGAGGTGACAATCAACCTTTGTTAGTTGACCTTTTTCTTAGTGCTGATTCTCCAAATTACAGTTTTTCACAATTATTTATACACATTTTCTTTGGCAAATTTTTTCAAAATGCAAAACCACAAATGCAAAATGCTACAAATCTCTAGCAAAAGCAAACACTGCATCCAAAATAGTTTTTTTTGCATCAAAATCACACACACGCCATCATATGAATAGATCTTTCTACCAATCAACAACACACTGATGTGCTCAGCACAAATCACTACTTTGAATATCTTATCAGTAGGTTTATGCCTTTTGCATTTCAGTGTTGCACTGTAGCCATCTGTAAAACATTGTTACAGTATGTTTATCTACTCTAATTATATATATAAATATATGTGCACATAAATGCAATACAGTAACAAAAGCGTTTATTTTCCCCCCAAAATGCTGTATTTTGGAACACTTGTTTCACGTGTTTTGTATGTAACACTTTACATACTTAACAGATGAACACCAGGAAAAACATTTAGAAAAATGTTAAAAACATTCAGTGAGTTTTCTGTCATAATAAATAAATAATTGGGCTTAGGAATGGGGAATATGGTGGGAGGTAAAGAACAATAAATTGTGAAAGGTTGATGAACAAGTTGTGGACCAGAGCAGCCTGTTCCAGATGACAACATACCTGACATACATGACTCTTTTTAGTTGAATTCACTTTTGTGGACACCATGTTTTCCAGTCGTAATAGTGCCCAATTTAATTTTTCATCGTAACTATCCATATAATAAACATCAGGGGTGGAAGTAACAAATAACATTGACTCTCGTTGCTGCAACAAAGTTGGATTTTGATGTACTTTTTTAAATGTTTTTTAAAGTATTTTGATCTCAAGTATTGTACTTCACTACATTTCAAGTCTTAATCAAAAACAGACTAAAATAAAAGGCACATAATAATTCATGATAAACTGTGTGAGAATCTACCTTAATTTATCACTGATATTTTGCACAAGTAAGCCTACTTTTAATTGAGAATAAAGTAAAAATATGCTAGGACTTATTCCATTCTTGATAACCATCTGCAGTTCAATACCACTATAGTGCCATAAATAAAATGCAATAATTTATTTGTGTGGTCTAGTTTATTGCATGTTTTTTTAGCTTAAGTTATATTTGAGTGTTTATATATAAAAATAATTGCTGACAATCTGAAAACAATTGTTTCACAAGGGTAGCAGGGACTGGGCCCAAGCGCAGGCAGCAGAGGCAAGCTGATGCATCTTCAAAGGTTAATTAAACACAAAATTAGGCTTAGATGAAGGTAAGGGGAGGCAGTTAGGAAGGAAGACATACAACAGGTAAACCCAGGTATGTGACAGAAAAGCTGGGAACATATACGGGTAGCACAGGAACACAGAAAACTAAACGCATAACAGTATGTATCCAGAAAGGAACGGACTGGTGCAAGTAGGGAAAAGGTTAATGTCCCTCATTACCTTCAGGGGAAGGTGAGCACTGGATAATCAGAGACACGAGGGCAGGAGCAGACAGGTAAGAGTTTTAATAAAACAGGAAACAGACCAAAAGATTAACAGAGTATAACGTGCTGTCTCTTTAATCTTGACATTGCCACATAAATGTGATCTTGGTAATTATTTACATTAAACAGGGATTTTTAAAAATGTCGAGACAACCCTACATTTATCCAATGTTTTGGATGGAGATGGTCAAGACTGGTAGGAAATGACGAACCTGCGGGAGTTATTAGTGGAGAGAAAGAAGTTTTAAGTAATCCACAATTTTTCATGCAACTGTGTGAACTCTTTTCAACGTGTCAGTCTCCAACTCGACTGTTGATTTGCAGTAGAAACATTCATCAACATGACAGCTTTCATATGCGCATAAGCACGTGTGGTTTGTGTGGTTGTTTTACAACAGTCTGATGCTGGTTGCACAAAATATAACCAGTGGACCTGCTGTGTGGTTTGACAATGCACAGCATCACTCCAGTTAGAGACTGCAGATGGAACAAATACCTGCTGCCTTCAGATATGGCTTCAAAGAGTTACAAGTAAAGACCTTCAGTAGGCTGTAGGCTACTAACTGTCTTAGATGACAGAGTTGGTAAGAATCACTCATTAATCTTTATTCTGCCTCTTAGTCACTAATGTTACAACAGGAATACACCTTTTTTTCTGGGTTCTCACATGAGAAATGTATAAAACTTGTTGGCCTGCTCCGAGCTGGTGGGTAGCAGGAAATGTACTTATTGTTGGCACAAAGGTTGCAGTGCACCATTAGATTGGCATCGCCACACCCTCCCACTGTGGTGCATGACGAGTCACCAAGATACCAAACCGGGGCAAGTTAAGAAATAACCTTACCAAAATATAGCCTTAAGATTCTGTCTGATTCACAGGATAAAAGCCAACAGGCAGCCTAAAAAACTGCATAAATGCACTTGGGGAAGTATAGATAATATGCAGTCTCACTCTCATAACTGGACAACGTGTCCCTTTTTTCAATAGAGCTGATTTTCTTTGTTGTTTTAGGAATATAATATATAAAAAAATGCTATTTTCTGCTCTATTATTTTGCTGATGTTTTTCAGTAGCTTCTCTAATCCTGAAGGTAGGCCGTCATGTCAGGAGATTATTTAAAAAAGATACAATGATATTTTTACTTTGGCAAACGTACTTGATTAAATGTAGTTTAGTTACTTCCACCACTGGTTTTCACATAACAGTGAGATGACAATGCAAATACATTTATACATACATCTGTGTGTGCTCATTCTTTCCACGCTGAGCATTTCTGTGGTGTGTGCATCACCCATAAAATAGCTTGTCAGTCAAACTGAGTGCTCAGTTTGACGTACAGTATCACACCATGTATTTCCTGTAAGTTTATCTTGGTTAGCTGTTCAAGCTTTCTACCCACCTCTTTTTTTCACACACCCTCGAAATGTAAAACATACAACATATGACTGACAGGATTTTCCACTGTCTCACAGACAGCATGTGTTAAGAATAGCTGATGTAAAGGTTTTCATAAATTGGCTATAGGCTGAGGAAGTAAAACATATTGATAGTCATGATCACAAGTACATGGTTTGTCCCATCAGTAACATTTTAGATCTCTGTCCTTCTAAGAGAATCTCCTACATATTGAGGGCTTTGACATTTACTAGAGGACACTCCAGTCCCTCACTGCTATCATTCTCCTCCTATAGTGGAGTCCTCACAGGCCATCCAGGAGCTTAAGGATTTGATACTGCACCCTGGTCCTCCAGCCCCTCACACACACCCTCTTCTCCCCCAGGGGGATAAGCCAGGGGACTGTCTACACTAACGACAAGCAAAGCCTCTCCTTAAAGACACACTCAGTAATTGCTGCCAGTATGCGACCTTCAAGTGGGGTCATGGGATACGTAATTTTAATGACGTTTCCTCTCCCCCGCAGGCCAATTTTGTCTTTTGGCAGAAAAAGAAGTGGTAGAACTAAGTTCCTGAGCCATCTCTCCACCAAAAGTCTAGAGAATCACCTTCGGTAATAGGTCAGAAGGGAGCCCTCCAGATCTAAAGAATAGCTGGGACAAAGAGTATTGACCCTTCTTATTACTCCACTGAGAGTTAATGGAGATTACTTAATTCAAGCGCCTATTCATTTAGTCAGAATATAAAACGAGAACAGCAGCAGTCAAAGAGCTGGGACTATGGTAATAGGCTGTCTCCTTCTCTCTGACTCTGAACAGGAAATAAAGGACAGTGAAGATGGAAAGAGCAATCAAAGAGAAGCTAGAGCTTAACCTTTTTGGAAACACTGAACACTAAAACACGTCATTGAAACAGTAAAAATCTAATACTATTGCACATTGTAAATCAATGACAATGTGATATAAAATCATCCACACATTGGGCCAGTTTATCTCGATTTAAATTAAATGACTTAAATCAAACATTCTGTAGTGTATTGACTATGTACGTCTATTCAAAAAAGTAAGGAGAATTTTCTTATTATTCTCCAATGTAGAAATGATCGAATTGTTTTCATTCAACTTGTCTTTGTTATGTGTAAAATTAAACATTATTAAATGATTTCCTAACGGTACTAATGATTGTTTAAACCAATCATTTTCACTCATTCATTCATTTTTACTCAAAATGTTATGCTGCATTTTAAAAGAAAACTATCATAGACAAGATCAAGTCAGATTAATTTAAGGAGACTCCTGGGGGCCACTACTGACCACCCTTGCACACACTTCTAAGTTCCTATTACATATAGTGCACATAAAGACCAATTTGATTTAATGCCACTTTATCTAGAAAAATTTACAATTTGAGAGTATATACATACATACTGGCTGAAATTACTGTGCAAAATTCATAAACCATCAGATTATTAATGTCATCAGATGCCTTTTTATATCAATCCAGGCCTGATGTCCACTGGGATGGACACTCAGGACACTTCAGATTTTCGTGAATCAAGTGAGGAAAGGATCCCTACAGAGACAGAACGTTCATTAGAGGAAGAACCTTTTGTCTTCCTGCAACAACTGAGCAAGATTTCTGTTTCTGGTTGGCAAAACAAGCACTTTTAGTGAACAAACATTTCACCGGTGTAATTGCCCACAAGGCTTATGTTGCAGCTCATTCACAGATGCCAGCGGAGGTGATCTAAGGACCAATACCTAAAGTACTTTGAAGTATTAGTCATTTTGACCCCAAAATGTGTAAAAAATAAAATAAAATAAAAATAGGGCCCAGGTTTAAAGAAATTTCCTTGTAATCCCCTTGAAACACAGGGCTCTCCCCGCCATGACACAGTGACAGTTTGGGAATCCTGTGGAGAGTTTCCTCTGTCGAAATGTATTGTTGTCCGGGACCTGCAGAGTTTAAAATATGAATATATAAAAATATACAGCAACTCAAATATGCTGCCATGAACTGACGATGACTCTTTTTAAGTTGAATATATTGTCTGGACATTTTGAAGATTATGTTTTCTATGCGTAATCGTTTCATCACAATTTTTCTGTATCCGGTTGATATGTTTTGTTTTGGTTACGTCACTGCCTCTCTGTGGATAACAAGTAGGTGGTTTACTCATTAGCCACAGCTGTTATAATTACCGGAACTGCCAAACTGAGAGGAGTTTCTGAGCACAGACAAAGGAATCTATGTTTCAGCACTTACGAGAGTAATGACTGTAAGTTGTTCTTATTTCTTCTGCACTAAAGATGCTATACTGAAGTATATTACGGTTTTTTATGTTAATTAGCTATGCCTTTCTTAGTCCAGTTAGTGATCGATGTGTTTGTTTCTTTTCCAGTTTTACTCAGATTCATTATGGATGTACCGTGTGTTCCTGAATTTGCTGCGTACTCTGTTTATTTTGGGACAATAAATGTCAGAGTTGAAATGCTACTTCGGACTACGTATCTTTAATGGATGGAGTTTATCTAGCTGTTCAAGCTTTGTACTGAACACGCAGTGAAGACAGCATACCTGCACAAAACGGAAGTTATTGTACTGGGCCCCGAACACCTCCGAAAGAAACTATATAAAGATATAGTTTCTC
>JAVQJL010007620.1:0-14280 GCA_036024295.1 Nannoperca obscura
ACTTTTAATTATATGTTATTATTAATAATCAATGATATTCATCTATGTGAAGACACTGATCATGTTAATGATTTCTCACAATAATTATCAACAATGATTTAACAAGGTAGGAAACAGATAAATATATATCTATTTATAGAACAGGCCCATGGGCACCATGTTGGTGACCCCTGAACTAGACATTAATGTTTCCCTGCCAACTTATTAATCAGGCACTTGTGAACACAGAAGAGGGTATAAAGCCCTGAAAAAGTAGAATTGCATAACAGTTCCTACAGTTCACCCAAACCTCGTAGGTTTAGTTGTTTTTGAAACATTCAAATCTACTGAGGAAATTAAGGAAACGTTGGCTGAATTAAACCATCGGACAACCTGCGTGATTCATTTAAAAGGCATTTTCGAGCTAACATTAAGAATGTTTTGCTCAATTCTGTCATTTTAATCTTCTTCTCTCTGCTCTCTTGTCTCTTTCCATTTAGAGTGAACTGCTTTCTGTAGCCACTGTGGATCTACAGAAAGAGGGGCACATCACATGGGAGTGTGTGACTGTGTGTGTGAGGGTGTGTGTTCAGGCCTCCTGCCGTCGCCCGCTCTTCCTGGACAGGCATGGCGGGCGGCAGAGAGCGTGGCTCCCGGATACAGAGGCCGTGGTCGGTGTACCGGGCCAACACCTTCGAGCTGTCCAGCGAGATGATCGGCTTGGCCCTCGCAGGTGATGGGAAATGTATTCTTTACAGAAGTTTAGTGAAAACTCAAACAGAACCGGACAAAAGCATTTATATATATATATATTTATATTTATGAGCAGAAATAAAGTTATGTAGAAATACACTGTCAAGCTTAATATTTCAAAGTTGTCCAAGTTGACATTTTTAATGTTATTACTTATAGGTTTATAAGCAATAAATGCTTGAATACAAAAAATTTGATTTTACAATGTGTGATTAAATTTATAAAAGAGACGACCACATGACCTAAATAATATTTAGAAGCCACTTTGACCACCAGCCGTTCTGATAAAACTGGTTCCTGCTGTTTGTAAATGGAAGTAGTTCCTGTTGGACTGATATTAGAGGCTCCATTGCAGCTGGCTCGACATGAACAAGTAGCTCCTTAGTATGCAGGACTTTTCCTCACCACTGTGTGCTGCAATTCTTATCATATATAATGTTTTTCTTTTCTATTTTTCCAGGAAACAGTCAGGACCCAGATGAGCCTGTACTTGAGTTCAGTGTGGGTGAGTCACAGCATCCATCCAGCGAAACAATAATACATAAATCTTCTCAAATTGGATAGTGAAGTGAAGTGAGGCGTGTTAACATTACTGGGTTGCATGTTTGAGCGCCTCTTAGCTCATTTGGTGTTGACTTGTGTGTTTTCTCATCCAGCCTGCACAGACCTGCTGACTCCTGCTTTGGATCGAAAACCCAACAGCTTTGTAGCAGTGAGCTGCACGACACCACCGCAGGCCTTCTGGACCAAACACGCCCAGACTGAAGTCATAGAGGTCAGACAGACTCCCGATCAACCCTCTATCTTAAAGTCACAGAGAAAAGGCAGTTATAGAATCCTTAGCCCCCACGATGTGACGTATTTAGGGGTAAAATGTGTCTAATTTTAAGGGGGGGGGAGTCCCTGGTGGACCTGTAGAGGACTGGTTGTCCCCACCTACACCTCCCTGGTCAGGAGGTGGAGATCATGGGAGAAATGAATAAACTGAACCACACTTTTGGCCAAACCAACCACCTGAAATCACTCTCAGGTCGAGTGCAGTTTTGGGGTCTGCTGGTTGTTTCAAATCACATGTAATTGGAAACATTTTTGCCCACAAGCGCAGAATGAGTGGGTGAAGAGATGATGATGATGTATTAATACCCTTTGTAAAATATTTGACAGATTGTAAAAGACAAAGAGAAACACATATGTGAAATCACCTGCAGTGTACAGGATACACAGTACAATGGTACTTTTTTAGATAAGGTTTTACTTGACAGAACTGTAGTGCAAGCTGATCATCTATTTAAGTGTTTAGTAAATTGACTTTTTATTCAGTTGGTCATATAATGAAGTAATGCTGAGTGACTCTGTGACTGCCTCCGTCCACAGGGCACCAGTAACCCCATCTTCCTCAGCAGCATTGCCTTCTTCCAGGAGTCCAACATCAACCAGCAGACGCAGGTCAAGCTGGCCGTCTACGACGTCAAGGACCGCTCGCAGGGCACGGTACGACGCGGGGCCTTTATTCAGATGACTTTAGGTCTGATGTTTGTCCGATGGAGAGGGATGTATTGTTCCACGTTCCATCAAGCTTTTAGTGCTCTCTTTCCTTCTGACAAACCCGGACTTGTCTGTGCTTCTGAAGAGATCAAGAAGTAGCTGAATGTGAGCGTCGGTGTAAACAGTCATTCATATTGTCTCTCCAGATGTATATGTTGGGCTCAGCACTATTTCCTGTAAAGGAGTTGTTGCAAGAGAGGAGCCACAGATTACAGCTCGAACTGAGGTAACACACACACACACACACACACTCTCTCTCTCTCTCTCTTCTAACTGCTTCTTGCTGTGTTTAGTCCTTTTTATTATTTTTTAGGTATGTTTTGTTATTCTGAGATATAGACCATGTCTTTTAGCTACTTAATAACAGTATGTACCATTTACTGGGGTGGATGATTCACTTGGTTGGTCATTTTGTTCTTTATCAGTTATATACAGTTTTCTAAAATGAGCTTGCTTCCTTTTCTTTAAATATATTTCCTGTGAAGAGAAGCGGGTGGTTTCCATTAATGATGGGATGTAAGATATTGGGTTCAAATGACAATACATGGTACATCTGATGTATCTGACTATTATAAATGTAAACCTTAACAAGCCCCTAAATCACGTCCTTTTGTAGGAATAAAATAGTTGAACAGTTGATTCATGAGTTAGTCATTTGTTAAGCGAGAATGCTGAGAGAACAGTGTCTGCCTCCAGCCTCTTTCATTTAAGGTTTTGGAACCTTTTTCTGCTTTGTTCGGTATAAATTGATGTCACATTGGCCTCCAGGAAATAGATTGGCATTTTTTTGACTAAGCAATAAATCCAACAAATAATTTGGATAAATGGATATTAGAAATAATTCGTTAGTTATAGCTCTAACGCATTCATATGACAAACTGCAGCACATTTGTTTCAATGGACAGATCTGCAGAGAATGAGCGGGTGGGGAACGTCATTATAGCGGCCTGGCAGATGGAGGAGAGAGCAGATCAGAGGATGTCGGTCGGCCGCCTGCCAGACAGCATCAACGGCCGGGTAAGAGGCGCTGGGAGGGACACGGCCCTCTGGGACCATGAAGATTTCATTTCTGTATTGTCATTTGTTTTCCCTTAATGAAGAGGATCTGGTGCATAAATATTTTCCATATTGTTAATAAAAGAATTAAGTACTGTAGGTAGTTAAAAAGTCAAGTATTTCTGTAATTTTACTTTGCTTCAACACTCACAAGTGACACAGTTCAACCGGAGTGGCAAAAATATGAGACCAGCTCAAATGTTATTTGATATTATTTCATATTTTTTCTAATAGTGAGTCGTCTCTTAACTGATGTGTTTAATGTGTGTCTCTCAGGCTTCCTGTTTGTCTGTGTTTAAGTATAGTGCTCTATAATTTAACAAAAGTTACTCAACCTGCTTTATGTCATAATAAACCTGTCACACGGCCTCACGCTTTGTCTCGGTGGATTTGGCTCTGTGTGGGAGCGCTGCCAGCGTGGTTGGAGTGTGGTGTAGGTGAGAGGAGGAGTGAGAGTGGTTCCTAACTCGCTGTGTAACATTAGTACACGTGTGTGTGTCCTGCAGACCATGCTTCCTGTTGACGAGAGCCTCACAGAGTCGATGGGAGTCCGAATCAAGTACGCCTCGCTATACAAAGACACCCTCCTGCGCTCAGGTACGACGATCAAGTGTCATTTATCATGAAAATCCAACACCCAAAACTAGTGGTAAAAAAAATGAATCCATTACGGAGCCTGCAGCTCAGCAAGTGGCTGTAAATTTTGTTTGTCTTCAATACAAACTCCAGCTCACTGCCTCGCTTACTGCTGGTTTATTTTGTGGCTAATATGAAGTTAAAGCAACTTTCATCTAGTGAGACGTTCTTTTCACTATATTCATGGATGCTAAACAGATTATTCAGTCATATGCTTACAAGAATTGGGTCAATTGGTAGATGAAATGCCTCAAAGAAACCAGATAATTTCTTTCTTTAAAGAATCTGTACAATCTGGAGCAGAATACAACAACTCCCTGAATTTGCAGAAAACCCTGAATATTAGACTAAAGCACGAAGGCTACAATAAACAGCAACATCAAATTAAAGTGAGCTAATGTTCAGTCATCTCTGTAAGCGAGATCTGTAGCGTCAAAATCCAAAAGGCTTCTCCTCTCACGGCTGGGAAGCTCTTTACTTCAGTCTTCACTTTGTACACTTCAAATCGGTCGAGAAATGTCCTGCCCGGCTCCATGTTTGCCAGTACATCAGACTGAATCTTCTTATGTAGATGAAATATATTCATTGTCACGCAGTAAGTGGGAGGGATCTGTTTACCTAAGATCCATAAATAACACAAATGTGAAATGTTTGTACTTATTTTGCATGGTATCTGTTATTGTAGTTGTGTTGTAGTGGTTTTACTTTTTGTTTTCCTTGTCTTTTTTTTTTATGTTCTAATGAGTTTTTCATGAAGGTTTCTTTCTTTAGATGTTCTGTTTGTGTAATAATTGTGTCACTCTGTAGGGTTGAATAGCTGTAACAAACTATACTGGTTCAGTTCCTTTACTGCATGTCATGCCCCTAAAACTAAACAATAAAAGCTTTACTGAGAACAACTCAATCAGGTAAACAACACAGATCATTTAAAACTAACTAAAGTCAGAACTAGAGTAAGACCAGATAAACAGTCGGATCTAATCTACAACAATCTAATCCGTCCTGATTGATGTTTCTGTGGCTTCAGTGTTTGGAGGCACGATGTCCAGGATGTACCGCTTCCCCACGACTGATGGGAACCACCTACGGGTGCTGGAGCAAATGGCCGAGAGCGTCCTGTCATTAAACATTCCCAGACAGTTTGTCAAACTGCTGCTGGAGGAGGACGCAGCCAGGTACAAACGCACATGATCACTAAATTACTGTGGAGGTCCCAATGTGTTTTGCAGTTTTTATGACTTTTCTGATGTTATTTTTCTTCAAAAGTCAGTTACACGAGACTTAAATTAGCACTCATTTGTTAACCCTTACACCCAACGTGATGCCTTCAAATGTTTTGTTGTCTAACAGCTAAAAACTCAAAGATTCAGTTTATTATCACATAAGATAAGTGTAGTAATGTTGCAATAACAACATGTGAGCTTTATTACTCTGGTCTTTAATGTCTGCAGGGTGTGTGAGCTGGAGGAGCTGGGCGAGTTATCCCCCTGCTGGGAGAATCTGCGGCGACAGATTGTCTCTCAGTATCAGACCATAATACTCACATACCAGGAAACACTGTCTGACCTCAACAACTACAGAGGTTCGCAGTTTGCTATCTAATGCCACGCCATCATATACGTTTTGAAACAAGCTGTTTGTCACGTAGTTATTTTCCCCCATTCTTCTTCTCTCGCTTTCTACCCCCTCCACACCAGGTCCATCATTCAAAGCCAGTAACCTGAAGGCAGAGAGGAAGCTTGAGTTCATGCCAACCAACCTACACGTTCAGAGGATGAGGGTGCAGGATGAGCTGGGCTTCAGTGAGACACGAACAAAACCCTCGTAATATCTATTCACACATATGATTTTCCTCATTCAAAGCTCCTCTGGTTTGTGTCTGAACTCTCCCTCTCCAGAACACACGTATGATGTGATAACCATCGGAGCTCCGGCGGCTCACTGCCAAGGATTTAAAAACAACGGTTTGAGAAAACTCATCCAGAAGTTTGAGGAGGCAAAGAAACAGTAAGTTGGAAAACAACTGGCTCAACTGGCCAAAAATGGAACAGCAAAATAAAAGACAAGAATTGCATTTGCATGTTTTTTCCCCCCTAAATTGCAGCGATATCTGCTCTTGTCTTGAATTCTTTCATACTTGTGGCTTTATTTTTAAAAACAGGTGATTCATTTGTTCCGTATGAAATTATTTTGTGTGATTTGGCTGCCCTGTAGTTATTTTTACATTCTTCAACTATTGCATTAATTCTGTAGTTAAGTTCTTTGGCTTCCTCTTAATTTTGTTTGTGTTACTTTTTTGATCAGCATATATGAGGATGGATGGTGAGTTGTTGCCCTGCTTTGCTTGTTTTCATTTGTTTGCACACTGTTTGCCTCATGTTGCCTTGTGCCACCACAAAAACATGCTTTGACTTGTCAGTGTTAAGGTTTAATGATTGTCATGCACAGTGGATGAACTGGTGAGAAGGTTTAAGGTGAAGGAACTTGAAACATAAGGCATCACATAGCTTTTGTAAAAAGAAAAAGCCAGATGATGCATTTGGTATTACCAGTGTTGTGTGTGAAAGTAAATACATTGTGTATGAAGCCAGATATTTTATAACACCGTACACCACGTTTGTTGAAATGCCGCTCATTTTGTAAATTCAGTCATTGCTGTCTAGTAAAGACATATCTACATATAAAGCTGACATTAAAGCGTTTCTAAATTCTTATAGAGAACTATCTGAATTTGCAAAGTGAACAGTGTCACCCTCAGCCTGTTTACTGAAGTCATTTTCATGTTGTTTTTGTTTACCTGTAGCATTTTCCTAAGCCACCGGTTAGCTCCATTGTTAGGACAAGGCATGCGCATGCAACTGCTATGTCTATGTCTGCAACATTAACAAAATAGAATTTGTAAGACACAAAACAGGCACGTACCAAATTATTTTGGATTAGAACTTAGATGGAGGCTCCAGGGATCACATCGTACATGTTCAGTATATAAGAGTGTCACCAGCATACACTCGGATACAGACTTGATGCTAAAAACACGCGTTTTTACTTTGTGCAGCAGTGCCCTGTCCAGCTCACAGTCCATCGTCTACATGCCCCAGGACATCGTTCGAGCCAAAGAGATCATCGCCCACATCAACACACTGAAGACTCAAGTCAGCTACTACGCAGAGAGGCTTTCCCGAGCCGCCAAGGATCGATCTGCCAGCGGACTGGACAGGACACTCGTTATTCTGGCTGATAAGGTATTTTACTGTAACGCCATATATCATTTAAAAGCACTTATGTTTGGAAATAATATTGTTGTTTTGGACTGACAACGGATACCTTCTCCTCTCCCTCAGACTCGTCAGCTGATCACAGTGTGCGACTGTAAGCTGCTGGCTTCGGCCATTCAGGCCCTGAATGCAGCACGGCCCGAGTACATCGCCTCCAAAGCGTCTCCCTCCGCTGACTCAGAACAAGTAGTCCTCCGTAATGACCAGGACACGCTGCTAGCCAAGTGGAGCGGTAGCAACAGCCGATCCTCGCTGCATGTAGACTGGCATGAAGAGGAGTGGGTACGTTAACCACAGTTAGGAAGTCCGTTTCAGATGAAGTCTCATCTGATGTCATTCTGATGAACGTTTCATAGTAAGACTCTTAGCTGTACTATAATACTGAAAATGTTGGGAAGAGGACGTAGGCTGTAGGATGTAGGCTGACGTCTTTATAACTGCTACTACCACTTTGAGTCATCCAGGAATTTAGTGAGTCACTTAATTTGTCAATGCACAATATGATGTTTGTTTTCATCAAATATTCATGCATTGAGTTAAATGAAAAGATGGACATTGGAAAGTAAACTTCTAATTTAGTTAAATATGTATACTTGTATGAAATATGATTAGTATTTGATTAGTATTTGGTCTTTTGCCTCTGTGTCCTCAGGCAGCCCGAGACAATAGTTTGTAGTTATGTAATAATGAAGCTTTACATTTGCTTCCATTACATAAATCTTTGTTAGGAAAAACTGTGGTGTGCTTCCTGATTTGCATACTGATGTGATTCATCTGATCTCTTCTGCATCTCATGCTGTAATTCTTCTATTAGCCCTTTAGCCTAATGTCTGTGTGCTTTCAGGAGAAGGTTTGGCTGAATGTGGATAAGTCTCTGGAGTGCATCATCCAACGCGTTGACAAGCTGCTTCAGAAGACCCAGTGTCCCAGTGTCAGCAGTCAGGAGGGTACCCAGAGTGACCTGCAGGGCGGCGCCAGTAAGAAAGGTAACACACACATATCTTTTCTATAATATACTCTAACCCTAACCCAAACACAAATCTTTTAAACGATCTGTTTTTCTTTTTGCTTGTTCCTTTGTAGTTTTAATGTGTTTTAAGCTCTTTGTTGACCCCCTTAACAACTAAAAAACTTAATGTCAGAAGGACAAATTAACTCATTTACAATATATGCAACTTTTACAATCAGTTTTCACAGGCATGTAACTAATAAAACATAGCAATAAAAATAAATATAGTAAGTGAAATATAATTCATTATGCAGTAATAACTGACATTGACCACATTTGAAAATATGAATTAACACCTGTGTATGGCTGTGAAAAGGTGATGGAAAAACACGAGCTTTCTGGATTAACCCAGGAAGTATATCACAGGAATCTTCATCATTACCATCATCATCACCACCACCACCACCACCATCATCATCAGCACCACCTCCGTCCTCTTCCTCTGTGCTTGTCCTCTCTTCTGCTCGTCCTCTCGGCCCCGAACAAGACTCCTGTAGGTTTATTTTCTTTCTTATTTTAGTTTGAACCACTCCTGTTTTCTTTTTGTTCTATCATTTTATTTGTTTTGGGATACTCGAGACAAAGGATAAGTGGCATAACACATCAAATCTTTTTTCATCTCATCTGACATTTCTTTACTTTAAATAAAGCTGGTGTATTTAATTACTCCTCCTTACGTATTGTGAGAAAAAGTGTCCCATGTGAAGCATTCTGTGTTGTGTGCAGTGTTTTTGGTCTGTCCATAGTCCCCAATGTTGTAGCGTCACTGTAGCTATAAGCAGGAAATTAGCTCTACCGGTGTAAGTGCTGCTGTTACTGCTTCATGGCTAAAACAGCCAGCCCTTCAGTCGGTGGATCTGAGATTTAGTGCTCACCCTACATGTTGTCCTGAACCTGGGTTATGTGTCTATGCAAACCTCTACTTTAAAAATGGTGTATAGGGGTTGAGGCAGTTCAGACTGGAATAAGGTGAGAAAAAGGACCAACTCAGTGCCTGGTGGCCAGTCAGACTACATTAACATTTGCATTTGAACAAGACATCCCTTTAACTGCCTACAAGATGTACAAAAAGGCCACCATTATCCCCCTTTATCTGAATCCATCAGGTAAAATGGCTATTGGATAGATCTTTGATCCTGGTTTGTAGTGTTTTCTATGTGTGTCTCTGCTGCCTTGGCAGTTACACACATGGCTTACATCTCGCTAATCATGCATGTTGCACCTCCATCCCCTCTTCCAGATGGGAGCCCGAGTGCTGAGGAGGCGTACCGAGGTAAGAGCTGCTATCCCCCCCATGCTTCTCTGCCTCTGTCCCCAACCCTTCTCGACTTTTGTTCAGATGATCAGAGAAGAAGCCTCTTCATCAAATAACTGAGTGGAGAATTGAACACGCTGCCCTTTGAATTTGTCTTTGTACAAACTAGTCTTTCTTTGACTGCTGTGTATGGCTTTATTTTATTAGGGTGGAGCGAATTAACACCACCCTATCTTAAACACCCTCATCACATATTCAAATAACCCAGAACACCCTTGAAATGATGTAATACCTGCATCCACCACATTTTCAGAGAACTTTCCACCAAGTTGAGAGTTCATGAATGTTTGTGAATGTTTCACAGATTTTTTTGTTAGGAGTCAAAGAACAGAATTGTCCTTTTCTAACTGCTGTTAAAATGAGCACTACATCATAGACTGGGACCAGCATGATAAAGTGACTACATATAGATGGACTAGTATAATAATTAAATTGGATTTAGTGTTAAGTTACTCTATAGTTTATACTATATAAACGTGTCATCATTTACCGATTGTTGGTTTCGACTCTGCTGCTGTGAGGTCATTTCCCATAAAGGGAATCTTTTAAGGTTTCATTTCTGCTTTTTAAAATGGTTTGTTGGACGTAGTAGCTTGTTGCATTCGTGGAAAATGTCCAGTGGGAAAATATAGGATAACTCTAAACCAAAAATAAAAAGCTTTACCCAATGGACGGTGTTCTCTGTCAGCACGTTTGCTTTCCCTGTTGTCTGTCTGTTCCATCTGTTTTCTGTTTCTGTCTTAAAAGATCAAATTCAACTTATGAAGTTGAAGTTATGAACTTAATGTGGCATTAATCGCACTAAAAATCACTTTAACTGAGCTAGCGTTGGATTGTGCAGGATGAGTGGCGCAGAGGAGGAATGGAAATAGTTTGCTTGTGTGTTGGTGTTTTGTCTAACCTTTGTAATGCATTTACCTTTCTCCGCCTACACTTTATACGACCCTGTGTGTGTGTTTCCCAGGCGAGTGGAGCGAGGCACTATACCCCCTCCTCACCACGCTCACAGAGTGTGTCGCCATGATGAGCGACACGGCCAAAAAGTCTATGGTCTTCCTGCTGATGCAGGACAACGCCCCGACGATAGCCATGGACCTGTCCCTGCAGTACCGCCGCGACGTTGTCTTCTGCCAGACGGTCAGCACACACACGCGAACACACACACAAATAGACATGGCATTTGCTCGCCTACACACATTTACATACAAACACAGAGGCGTTTAGCTGACATGCTTGTCCTAGAATGACTTGATGATTAGTTCACAGGGGGAGGGTGCAAAGGTTCAGTGCTTTATGATATTTATATGACTGTGAGTCAGAGAGAGAAGGGATTTCTTCACTCTTACTCTCCCGTGTTGCCTGCACAAACCTGAGACATTTCAGTTAAAAAGAGGATGACTGCCCAGAGGTAGTCGAGGTGGTCGATTGCTTTCTTACAACTTGTTATTTTATAGCCTCTTATTTCTGTAGATATTGTAGACGGGATCTCTGCAGCCTCGGTTGTATAACAGCTTTGAGTGAGATCATGGAGCTCAAGGCTCAGACAAGTTGAATCAAATCGATTTAAACGTTAGTATTCACGTTTTTACACGTGTACAGTGAAGATAGAAGATTAAAACATTGCACTCAACTAGACAAAAAGAGAGCTGCAGTATTGGATTCACTGAATTTAAGTCCTCAAAATACTGTTTGAATTCTAATTTCTTTTTCAGTTTTTTTCAGCTTCATGAAACACTGAATAAGAAACCTATGCTGGACATAGAAACTGAAATGTCTGATCATCACAGTCTGTATTCAGTCATGTCACTAAATCAACATCTTGTCATTTATACCCTCAGCCAGTTATATAAAGCCACACACACACACACTGAACTGCACAGGATTTCCTTCTCACACGGATGCACAGAAACCAACAACATGCATTCACTTACATAAGCTCATACGCAGCCAAGCGTTACTGCATCTATATTTAAAACCGTGTGTTGATTTGAATTACAGAACATGGTGCAGATAATGAAAAGTGCAGTGCCATCATCTTTAAACAACAAGCTTTCATCTTACTAATGGATGCAGTTCCGACGGCAACAAAACGACAGATTTGTGGAGTTCCATGAGACTAAAAGATCATTTTGATGAGTAAAATATCTGAAGGATTAAACTCCACACGACTTATAAAGTCTTAAAAAAGGAAACTTTTTTGACTCATACCTTTTTTAAAAGTCTTGAAATAAGCTGAATTATCATCTAAAAAGCATCTTATCTGCCAGTACAGGGAATTTAAAAAACTGATCGTTAACTGTGATACTTTAATGTTTAATACACGATTGACTTGATCATTCATGAATCAGCTGATGCTGAAACACAGACTATAAACAGCTACAGAGGATTAACAGCAGCCCCCTCTTGTTATGAACTGATGTTAACGCTGATGTGTGTGTTTCAGCTCACCGCTCTCATCTGTGGCTTCATTATCAAACTGAGGAATTGTCTCCGTGACAACGGATTCCTCCGACAGCTGTACACCATCGGCCTGCTGGCTCAATTTGAGTCCCTGCTCAGCACCTACGGTACAAAAACACACGCACACACACACACACACACACACACACACACACACAGTCATGTCAGTTTTTTTTCTCTATTAGACCCCCAACATTTACACATTAGTCGGATTATCACTGTTTACCGTGTGTGTTCCCAGGAGAGGAGTTGGCCATGTTGGAGGACATGAGTGTCGGCATCATGGATCTTCGCAATGTCACCTTTAAGGTAGGAACTTTAATAATCCCCATGAAGACACTGCAGCTGCAATCTTTACAGGGTTATAGTGAAAAGCTATGTTTAATTATGGTTTTACTTAATAATTAATCATTTAGTTTCTTTTTATTTTTTATTCTGCTTCCTTTCATGGTTGAATTTCACAGACACTTATAAACTTTGGTCCTTTTGTTACTCTTCTTTTTTACATTCACACGCTTCACTTTAAGGTGACCCAGGCCACCGGCAGCTCCGCCCCCGATATGTTGCCCATCATCACGGGGAACCGGGACGGCTTCAACGTTCGCATCCCGCTGCCGGGAGCCATGTTTGACGCGTTACCGCGGGAGATCCAGAGCGGCATGCTGCTGAGGGTCCAGCCTGTGCACTTCAACGTCGGCATCAATGAGCAGCAGACGCTGGCTGAGAAGTGAGTGAGTAGGAAAAGAAGAGAAGAAGTGCTGTGATGGTTTTTTTGTATGACGGATGAATTTGGGCTGCTCTACAAATTTATATAAGAAAAACCCATGTTTCTCTGTGTTGTTCAGGTTTGGAGACACATCCCTGCAGGAAGTCATTAACCTGGAGAGTCTTTCCAGACTAAATTCATACTACGAGCAGTTCCAAGAAGTTCTGCCTGAGGACTGTAAGTACTAAAGTGTTCTGCAGTTCAGAATAACAACAAGGGAACAGCCTTCTTCTTCTCTAAACCAAGTAACTGCACATAAAAAAGATAAAACTACAGCTCCACCTCAACCAGCTACAACAGAAAAATGTACATGTTAGCAATACATGAGACACCGATAAGACTTTATTTCCCCGGACTTTTACTTGTAATGGAGTCTTTTTACATTGTGGTATTATACTTATACACAACCATCTCTGTTAGTACTTTTGTTTAAACTTTTCAGCTGTTTTAATTACTTCCTCTTTGTCCTCTGTGCACTTTGTTCTTCTCATCCCCTCATCCATCCTTTTCCCATCTTTCCCACCGTCCCCCGCCCCAACCCCAAAACCCCCACAGGCCTCCCGAGGTCTCGTTCTCAGACTTGTCTTCCTGAGCTGCTGAGGTTTCTGGGGCAGAACGTCCACGCCAGGAAAAACAAGAACGTGGACATCCTGTGGCAGGCAGCCGAGGTGAAACTCCTGCTTTGTTGTGCATCAAATACATGGCATTTAATCCGACCTTGAGTTAAAACTTAATGCTTAATAAAATCTTGAGTTAGCTTTTTGAGTTGAGTTTGCTTCCCTCACTGTCTCAGATCTGTCGGCGGCTGAACGGGGTTCGTTTCACCAGCTGCAAAAGCGCCAAAGACCGCACGGCCATGTCGGTCACGCTGGAGCAGTGCCTGATCCTGCAGCACGAGCACGGCATGGCGCCTCAAGTCTTCACGCAGGCCCTCGACTGTATGCGCAGGTAGGACGCCCTCACAGTGCCTGAATGAAAAACACACAACTACAAATCATACCTGGGCAAAAAGTACATGACTCAGTACGGAAGAGGATTAGGGACACGTGTGAAATTTTTTTTGAGTTTAGAATTTTTTTTTTTATGGTAGAATTCTGACTTTATTGTATTATTAAAAAAAATGTTTGTAAAAAAAAAAACAAGTCAGAATCCCCCCCAAAAAAAGTCAGAATGCAAAAATAAAAAGAGTCAGAATTTTGAAAAAAGTCAGAATGCAAAAAAAAAAAAAGTCAGAAGGATGGGTAACTGTAAGAGTCAAACTGCACTTTGCCACAACGTCACTTTGCGCCATTCTGGAGGGAAACCACAGGCTGATCAAAAATGTCTGACTTAATGAAATGGCTTCCTCTGGGACTCCTCGAACAAGCAAAAACTCCCTTAAGTCAGACATTTTTGGTCAGCCTGTGGTTTCCCTCCAGAATGGCGCAAAGTGACGTTGTGGCAAAGTGAAGTTTGACTCTTACAGTTACCCATACTTCTGACTTTT
>JAVQJL010007636.1:0-19550 GCA_036024295.1 Nannoperca obscura
CACACACACACACACACACACACACACACACACACACACACACACACACACACACACACACACACACACACACACACACACACACACACACACATTGAAAAGCAAGCGCAAATGTACACACAGCTAAACAAAGCCAGTGATGTTGAGAAATAAATTCTCAGTGCCAAATGTTTTTTTTCTTTTTTTGTAAATATCTAACTTCCTATATTTCCCTCCCCCCCCCAGCCAATAGGAAGACAGGGAGGAGTTACCAGGCAACAGAGTGGCTAGATCTGTGCTGTGGGAGGAGATGGCGATGTAAAGGTTAAGAAAGAAGAGGATGGAGAGGTGATAATGAGACAAAAGAAAAAAGATAGACAAGGCAAGTATGACATGAAAGAGAAGTTGAGTGATCAGGAGAGTGATTGAAAGGTCATTCACAAATCAAATCAAGATTTGAAACATGACAATAATTATTTCATTGAAATTAGTCTTTTTGCGAAAGGTGCAAATGCATTTAGTTAACAGAGCTGAAGGATGAGACAGTTGAGGGACGTACTTCAGGTGAAGGCCAGGCCTTGTAGAGAGCTGGCTGTTGAGTACTTGCTAGAGTCCACAAATGTTTGATCTGGTAGAGAGAGGTAGAGAGACAGGCAGAGGTAGAGAGAGAGAGAGAGAGAGAGAGAGAAAGATAGGGACCGACAGGAACGGTGAAAGGTCAGAGAATTAAAAGGATGAAAAGGGTTAAAAGTCGAGAGAAAAGAGAAGAAAGAGAATGAAAAACAACCTGTTAATCCAAAAGGTGACAAAAAGCAGACTTGTCCTCAAACAGAAACATTGCTCAATTAATAAAATTAATAAAAAACTTATTCATTTATATTATCCTGACACACAACCCATTGCAGTCATGTGAATAAAAAAAACATGGATGTGGATGTAGCATGATCGCTTATTTAAAGCAACTTCTTCTCGGTGGGTGATGGGACCTTGACCACTAAAAGCTGTGATCTGTGTCTTCCACCGCACTGTATTTGTGTATTTGCATTCATTTTTTGCATCACCACATCGCTGAGTTTGTAGGGACAGGACAATCTGTGTCAACTAATAAATCATTACTCACAAAAAAGAAGACTTAATCGGTGCAGTTATTTTAAAACCTGCAGGAGTTCATGTCAGCCCAGGTTTGAATGTTTGATTTATAGAGTTGACGTGTAAGTGAAACCTTCACCCGTGTGGATCTTTTATTAAAAGTTGTGAGCAGGTCCATGTAGGGGCCAGATGTTTATGTAATCTGCATCTGGTTCTCATTCACTCACATTGCGTGATTTATGCCAAAAAATAAAACTACTTAGCAGTGCACCAAAGGACCGCTGAGGCTGATGGGAATGTCATTAGTTTATCAGGTATTTGCTCTTATGTGAACCTCGTGACGGCATCAGAGGAAAAGTCAGGGGAACACCAAAAACAGTAGGTTTCACCCTGAAGGGACCGGGAATGTCTGTACAAAATTTCACGGCAATCCATCCAGTGGTTGTTGAGATATTTCAACATATGCAGCACTACAGTCTGATCAGGCGAGAACAGCGAGAGAAGGAAGTGAAACATTACAGGGACTTTAGTGACAGAATAGTTAAAGAAATTCACCAGACAAGCATCATCTGCCGGGGAAGTCTTCCCCCTAAGCTGTCATGGTAAATTACCTTGGAGCCCGTTGCCATTGGCGCTGGTACAGGAGGGCGGAGGGGAGGAGGAGGGCCTGACCACCGGAGCGAAGGCGGACTTTTGCTTAACGGCCGCCGACACCATGTTGGCCGGAGAGAAGGAGAAGACGCCAGAAGACGAGGAGCAGTTGGAGGGGAGAGAGGTGGAGGAGGCCATAGTGGGACTGGATGGGACAACTGGTTGTGGTGGGAGTTAAATATTTTAGGGGAGAGGAGAGGAATAAAGAGAAGGAGAGCGGTGAGACAAAGAAGAAAAGGGTGGAGGGTGAGGATAAAGGAAAGAGACAGATTATGGTTACTTGATTGATCTTGATCTTCCAATTTACTGTTTCATCAATTACATCCATCATGTGAGACATAAAGTCACGATACACATTACATGTTTTTAAGACGCTCATATTAAATACATTTAAAATTGGTTTTCTTTATGCAACAAAAAGTGACTTGACGTTGGCCTTGTGAGAATATACTATATGGCCAGAAGTCTGTAGACACCCCTGTCCACCTATGTTTGTGTTCTCAAATCTCATTGTTTGGACTAGGCCCTTTAATTGTGATGGGAAATCTTAATTTTACAGCAACAGTGGTATTTTAGACAATAGTGTGCTTCTGTTTGGGGAACAGTTTGGGGAATGCCCTTTAGTGTTTTTACATGACAATGTCGTTCTGCACAAAGCCAGGTCCACAAAGAAACAGTTTGGTGTGAAAGAACTTGACAGGCCTGCACAGAAACCCCACCTCAACCCCATCCAGCACCTTTGGGGTGTATTTAAAGAACCGGGCCATTGCTCGACCTCACTGATGATCTTGTTGCTGAATGCTGGAGGCTGTTATAGCAGCATATTGTTCAGCCCATTTGTTTAGGAATGTTTAAAAACCATGTGTTCACTCACTTTTGGTCTTTTTTTAAATGTGGCTTAAAATTTACTTTATGAAAAGAGACACATGAAGGTTCCACTTAAGTCCACTCTTCCGAAGTCAAATGTTTTTCGTCTTGATTACCAGAGAGAAAAATATCAGCAAACAAACCAAAATCTCACATCTCTCTCTGTCTGAATCCCTCTTTCCTTCCCCTCCCTCTCCCTCTCCCTCGTTCTGTCTTGCTTTCTGCTAAATGGAAAAGGGATGCAATTAACCAACAGAGAGAAAAGAGGTGTGGCTGTCAGATGAAAGGCCGCGAGGGAAGGACGGAGGAGATGGAGGGAGGGAAAAATGGAGCTGAGAGTTGGTGATTGTTTTTGAAGACACAGAGACAGAAAGCCCCATGGGGGAATCTCCACACGGCAGATCTGAGACTTTCGCTTTCTGTCCACAGACGTGTGTAGGTGCAGTACGTAAGATCTGCATGCATGTATGCAATGTTGAGCACCTGTAATTAAACTGGTAGCTACGTAACTGCATTTTGAAGTAGCCTGATGCCAGTTTAGTTCATTTGAAAACGCTCATGTGTTTTCTGACAGCACAGGTACTTTTTTTTTTTATCTACAAAGCAGCTTAAAACGACTCTATAATAAGTAACTTCAGCACAGTTTGGTCTGAGTTCTTTCAAAGCGAAGCAGCTGATAGCCTGTAAAACTGTTATTTCTCCCCAGGTGTAGCACATGATTGATTGTTTGTGTGTGTGTGTGTGTGTGTGTGTGTGTATTCATGTCTGTGAGGTAATTGTACACTCACTAGCATAAGGCGAGTTGGCTGCAGAGCCATTGAGGAAAGTGGGCGAGCCTCCCAGGTTGGTCATGCCGGTGTTGTTAGCGTAGCCATTCATGGTGCTGGTGACTGAGGTGTAACCGGTCTGCTGAGGCGTGGAGCTGGGCACGTAACCGTGTGGTGACACACTGCTGCTGCTGCGCACGTAACCTGCAGGACGGGTGGCGGCGAGGAAGAGGAGCATGTGGTGATTGGACAGTTGGTCAAAGTGATGTGAACACAGATCATTCATGATAGAAATCTGGCAGTTCTGCTCAGGTTAAGGTTGGAAATATATATGATATATATATATATATAAATTTAATTGTTCAAAAATGTGATTACTGCAAATACGTCACAACACTGGGTTTGAGCGACCTGTCTTATGTACAAGTCTTATAACAAAGGTAGGACGATGATGATTTAAACTCTAAAGGCTCACCCTGATTGGCCTGTGGGGGTTCGGACACGTTGACGGACAGCTGCCCGGTGAAAGAGTTCACCCCCATCATGCCGCTGTGGGTGTTGCCGGAGAGCTGGGTGTGTCCTCGTGGAACGCTGTAGAGAGCTTCTGCAATGTCGGCTGCGCGTTTCAGGATGATCTCCTGCAGGAAGAAGAAAGCACCAAAGAGGAATTACCATAAAGATCACAAATAAAACAACACTTTTAATTCTCTTTTTTTTTTTTTTTTTTTGCTTCCTTTGTGGATGTGTGTGTGTGTGTGTTTCTTACCTGGTTGTTATGAGGCAAACCGTACAGGGCTTCTACCAGGTCGGCTGCTCGCTTCAAAATAACCTCCTGAGAGAAACAGAGAGGAAAAGAAGAAGGTCTCACTTAGTTTGTGTGCAGTAAAGACATGTGATGTAGCTTTCTTTGTGTTTGTCTCTCTTCTTGGGGGTCAGAAGTCTGAAAAAACAACCAAATCATAATTCTCCAATAAGTTAAATTCGAGCTTTTCGACGCATGTGAAGAAATAAAGGCAGATGGCAAAGAATCACACGTAAAAAGTTATTTAAAAAAAGACAGTGTTATTTCCCCTCCTTCTTCCCCCTAACACACCAACCAACATCCATTTCACCATCTATTCATGATAAACAAATTGCTCTTCTCTCATTTTAAAGGCAGATTACTGCTGTCAAGTCGAGTTCTTTTATGCATCTTTTTTCCCCTCTCGTGTCTAAATGACATCTTAAAGTGACAGGTATTTAAAATATACTCTAAAGTAAATCTCAAAGTGCTCTGTATGCTTCTTCTGCTGTGCGTTGCTGTTCAAATCAGACCACAATGGTCCAATGAGTGCAGTTCTGGAGTAACAGTCCAGATAATTCTCCCTTATTTCTAGGAACTAAAATCCTTGTAAAGGTGAACAACTTTGCGACAAAGAAGGACTCAATTCAGCTAAATTCCCTCCTTTTTCCCAGGAGGTTTATTCACACTGGGAATTGCCTTTCTTATTTTCCCCACCCACCAAACCCTCTACAACACTCGCTCACTCTCTCCTCTCCTCCTCTCCCACCCACCCTCTCAGTGTCTCCCTCCTTCTCTTTCAGCTCCCACCCCGGGGTCTAAGGTGTCTTGTTTAACAGTTAATGTGTTGTCGTTTCCGCAGCGTGAGGCCGCCTGGCGACAGAAAGAAAATTACTCTGTGCTTCACAGTATTAACCTGCACTGTGTGACACACACACTTACAGTTGGCTTGCATGTGTGGTCTCCTGTGAGCTTGTGCCTGGTGGAACATATTACCCCCCCCATCAATGTGTGTGTGTGTGTGTGTGTGTGTGAGGATATGAGAGGTCACAGCGCCAGTCAGCAGTTTTAGTGAGCTTGTCCATGGTGCTAAATTCAATCTTTTACACATTATTATGGCCAGACTGTCTCTCCGTTAACCTCTCGTTATTAGACTAGTGAGCTGAGCGTCTCTCTCTCTCTCTCTCTCTCTCTCACGCACACACACACACACACACACACACACACGCTTACAGAAACCCGATCCTGAATGTCGAGCGGTTCCAGTAAGGCACTAGCTGATAAACGGGAAGGAAAGATGATCCCCTGGTAACATCATCATTATCAGCTCTGCAGGCTTCTGCTGCTGCATCACTCAAAGCCTCATGCTGCTGGGATCGATGCACTTTCAATACTTTGCCTGTTTACATCTTTTCTTATTTAGACCCACAGCTACTCACATTGCCCAATTAATCTCTCCCAGGTTGCGTCTGTAAATAAGAAAGCATTGTTCGTCAGATTACCTTCTGCTCAGTATAAATGAATACTGCTTCCAGCTGCGTTGTGTTGATATGAATGAGAATGAGAAGTGTTGTCGATCTTGTGGGCATCATTTTGCAAAACTGATTAAAAAGTCTGAAATAATCCGGCTTTGACGTCCTAAGGGCCTAAACTTTTGTCAATAGGTAAGCCTGCAGCAGAAAACTTTTAGTTGTTTCAACAAAATTAAGTTTTTTTTGTGAAATTGGGGATTAAACATACATTTCCGTTAATTGTTGAAGTGAGTTCATGATTTGCATGTCAGAAGATGTCTAGATTAAAACTGGGATACATTTGCTTGAAAAGTGAATGTTACTTGTAACAGTTTTTTAAAGACCATATATCAATATCAAAAGAGCCCAGATACACATTAAAACCTAGTCTTTGAACAACATTTCCACAGTATGTAATGTAGATGCCTAAAATACTTTACAACCAAAATTTGTCCAGGGACGAACACTCACTCTTGACCTGGAAAAAAAGCAGTTTGACGAAGGTCTTGAGGTCCACTTAATAGCTTTTTGTCAGAGCTGTCATATCATCAGTGAATGAAGCTCACTCAGTTAGTACAAGGGCTTTGAGTTAACCTCGATGTCTGGATGTTTCTGACGTGAAAATCACCAAATCAGCGCTCGCTGGCTTGTGTTGGGATCGGACTTCTCCTTCAATTTTCTGTCCATCAACTGCTTCCTGGGTTTAATGTAGTTAATGATGAATTATGACAATAGAGTGACGGAAACCAACTCTGAAATGTTTCTTTTTTTAAATAATAGATTGCTTCCATTTTCTTTGATTCCTGTAATTGCTGCAATAAAGCCTGATTTTAAAGCCTTAATCGCTAACGTTTGCGTTGATTCATGTGATCGTCCTACATCGTCTTCATCTGTTGTCAAGTATTTATGGAATATACGCCTGACGCGTACTCGTCTGTCACTGTCATGTCATGTCATGTCATGTCTAGTCAGTCTTTCAAAATAATTTTCAAGACACAAGCCCTTGATTGAGTGTATTTAACTCATCATCCGTTAGTCTATTTCTGTCTTGTTTCAGGTAAATATGTGGACAGAGAGGTGGACTGACAGCCAGACAGAGAAGCAGGGGATGAGTGAAAGACAAGACAGATCTGTTGGCAGGGAGAAAGAATAACAGGAGGTGTCTAGGTGCTTTTACTGTCTGAGTTATGGCCAGCCCTAATGTGATAACCATACATTACACACACACACACACATACTCACACACATATGTTGTATGCATTAGGACCAGGAAACGCTGAGGTGAGTATCTGCGGGGTCATATGTGTGTGTGTGTGTGTGTGCGTTACGTGCGTGTGCCAGGCCTGCACGGACATGACACGCACATGACTTATTCCTCACTAATGCTGATACATTAGCCGTTTGATCCGCCTCTAATGTCCCATTAGGGATGCCGTACATGCGGGGTCACACCTTGCAGCGAGATGATGTCATGCTTTACATGTAGGCTCAGAGGGATGTGTGGCGCACACACACACACACACACACGCATATATACAAGTACTGACAAGCGTGCACACACACACACACACACACACACATCCTCTACACATCTTCTCCTGCTAATACGTTGTGAGATAGTGTGTCAGGATGCGTGGTCTCAGATTTCATCTCTTCTCGCTGCTGACATGAACATCCACATTCGAGTTTAAACGCATATGAGCGAGTGACACTGGTATACAGTACAGTATGTTGAATAGAGAGAGAGAGAGAGGGAGAGAGAGAGAGAGTTTCACATCTGTGTGTTCGTGCATCACCAGGATTACTCATATTGGTGATGCTGATGACATGACCTCAGTACGATGTATGACATCATGAAAAATGAGTCGCACAGAGATGTCAGCTGGGTGAGTCACCAGAGGAAGTCACCAGTCTAACGGGAGTGACACGCACCAGTCAACCTCTCCAACCAGGACGCCTTAACTGAGGAACACAGACATTTCTGTACAGAATGATTGTTTTCAAATGTCTTAGTTTTGGATGTTGTCAATAAGGGCTGCCTCTGTTATGCTGAATGATCACTCCGATCATAAAACGGAAAATCATAGAATCTATTTCTCAAAACTACGCTTCAACAAAACAACATGCCAATTGATAAATATCCCGCACAGTGTAACCTATAAAAACTAAACGACTGATGCACTCAAATGCATTTGTGTTTGTTTCTATTAATCCCTTCAAATGTAACTGTAACTAAAGTTTAACAGAAAATCTGCACACTTACAAAAGCATACTGACATAATCCGGGCTCTGGGTGTGTGCAGGTAAAAGCATCATGCAAGAGTGCAATCTGCAAAGACATGCCCTTTTATTCATTAAGTTTTAGAAAATATTCCAAAACCTGAGAGGATTGTTATTACTCCTGCAGTGATGGGTTTTTTTTCCTTCCACCATTTTTCTGCTGCAGTGAAGAAGGAACTACAAGCCAGGAGAGGTGATTGATTTCCTTGTGCATCCAAAGAGGCATTTGTGCTTCTTACTCTCTTAGTTACTGGCCGATCGCCCACACGAGTGATTAGCAGCAGATTAGAGAATAAAGACAGAATCTAGTTCTTGACTATTAAACGTTTTGAGTTTGTTGAAGCTGCTGAATATTTAGAGGCAAGATTTTTACAATCTGAACAAACATTTAGTACATTCAAAATAAGTTAATATTTCTTACTGCATTATTACTTGTGGTTGTACTGAGAAGCTGAAAGGTCTGGGAGTGTGTAAGTGGGGCATAAAACAGCTGGAGTCCTCTGTCAAAAAACATAAAGCATAAAAAGGGAAAGAAAACTACGAAAAAGTCCCTGATTTTCCACAACAGAAGTCCCGACTGTTTCAAAGTGTTCCTCAACAGGACAATAAAACACAGTCAGGCTTCACTGTGCGTATGTGTCACTGTGTACAATAACTATATGTGCACATATGGATGGATGCTGAAAAGATCACAGTGACATAAAGTGGCAGCTGAACACTGGTGTTTGTGTGTGTGTGTGTGTGTGTGTGTGTGTGTAGCCAGCAAAATCCCCTCAATGTTCACTGAACAATTATAGAATCGGCTGTCCACTGGTAATCCTCTCATACACTCCACTGCCCCGTCTGTCTGCCTGTCTGTCTGCCTTCTTCACAACGCCTTGTAACAAACTCTTATAACTTCAATAAAAGGGCTGATCGATACTCACTCTCTCACACACACACACACACACACACACACACAGACACACAGACACACACACAGACACACACACACACACACACACACACACACACACACACACAGACACACAGACACACACACACACACACACTAGAACCTATTTTCATTTTCATATTGCTCGCACATGCATCCAGCATCCACATAAACACAGATAAGACAAATACATAATGCTAATAATTAGTGACGTGAATGTAACAACGCCAATATTGTCAAAGCGTCAGATTATAATGATATTAAAACAATCGGCCAAAATGTCCTCACTCACCGGGACCTAAAACCCAAATTGGTTCTGTGTACAGGCACACACACACACACACACACACACACACACAGTGACTGCTGGTGGGCAGCAGTAATAAAGTCTCAGGGTTCGATCGACCACATGGCTACACCATGATGAATTACCCAGGAATGCGCACACACAAGCGCGCACACACACACACACACACACACAGTCATGTAACAGGAATCTTGTTATAAACAGAGCGTCGTCAGTACGACACAGTTAGCAGCAAAAGGAAGGTGAAACAGTCACAGGGGTCGTGTGTTCAGAGAAAGTCTCAATTAAAATGCTGTTTGTCATCAGGATGAATGATTTTTGTAAATCAGCTCCAAGGTACAGCTGCTGCTGGGCTCAGAGAAACGCGAGGCCTGCTGAAGATGCTGAAGGAGCATAGTAAACATACCTGTCAACATTGGAATTTTAAAATAAGAGACATTTTCTGGCGACCCCTGCCCATGCGTTCCCACGGCTGCCACCACCCAACCCCTTTCCCCATGAAGGAAAAAGGTGTGGAAGGTATCCGACGTTTGGCAACGATATGTCTCTCTATCGTCCGCTGGTCGGATCTGATACTCGATCAATGCATACAGCTACTCTGGTTGCATTTCCAGCAGCTTGGTGGATCTCATTGTAGTTTTGCCTGGAAATATCTTGTGTGACATCATGTAGCTTATAATATGCTTGGCCTTTTATCCATGGGAATAAAAGAAAAAAAAAACAGCATAACAGGCCTAGAAAAGTACAGTACCACACTGTTTTATAATAGTGCTAAAGTAGGGGACTGGGGTCAGAAGTGATATCAATATTTGGTTCTTAAGATATTTATGGACACATTTAATACGAGTAATGTGCTCATTTGTTTTATTTCTCTTGACAAGCATAGCCACAAATGTATTGGCTAAAGCTCAGATGAAGCAAGATTTTTCGTTTTCATTGTTTAAAATGTTACAGTGAATGTTACCTCTTGTCACATTTTGATTTAATTAATGCATGTAAATGTACTCTGTAGTGGAGTGGAGTGCAAAAACATAATAATAATAATAATAATATAAGAATAAACCAAGAACTAGTTAAGTAACAACTGCTTCCTTCCCCTTCTCTCCCAGCATGCTTCATGGGAACAGCTCCAAAATGCAGGTCTGACCAATTAGATTGCTTAGATCAAATTATCCCTTGTGTAAATAAATATAACAACAAGGGTGGCAAAGCTTTATTCAGTCCTTTGCCTGTTCTGACTCAGCCCTTACCAGAAGGTCGGACTAACATCACTCATGGTATTACACACTTTGGGGCTGCTAACATCATTTCCTGCACTGGTGTTTCTGCAGGACTTATTGCATTTCCTGGAAGTTGCTCTACATATAATAAACAGGCCTGGTCATTCAGTAGGTGAAAGCTTATAAAAGAGTTCTTTCTCCTCTGATGGGTCGACTCCATTCATGTTATGTTGCCAAAATGTTGAGACTTTTTTGAGAAATGATCAATAATCTTAGTAATTTTTCAAACACAAATGTCAAACATTTGATGGTTTGGCATTTAATTAAATGGTAAGAAACTTCCACGTCTTACCATTTTAGTAAATTCAACATGACATCACCTTGGGCTCAAGGAAGTGGCGATGGGCATACTTCATAATTTTCTGATGTTTTATAGACCAAAAGCTAATCAATTAATCATGAAAACAATAGTCAGATTAATTGATAATGAAGATAACCATTAGTCGGTGCCCCAAGGCACACTGCTGCTTCCTGTGTCTTGGCACCAAATGTTCTGTCATGGTCGTAAAAACCTTGAGCTGTAGAATCAGCCAATACGGACATAATTGCTCAGATACTGAGATGAATTAGACCGCACTACACAAATGACCATAATCAATAAAAATAAAAGTACCAACTAGGTATATGGTTGTAATAAAAGTATGCTGTAAAAAGATCTTAACATACCGAAACCACTAACCGTAAACGTAATATTTCATCTTCTACATTATATTGAACCCACAAACAGCTATACAGGTACTAGCTAAATCCCCGTCAGTCACATGATCCTCATTATGTTGATCCTGTTTCCCACTGAGGCTGAAAAACACTACACTGTACAGTATACAGTATACTGTAAACAAGTAAGAGCCAAAGACACGTTTTTGTGTGTGTGATGCGCTGAACACGTTCCCGCACTGATAGCGCACATTCTGAGCGATTGCTAACACATGTGCAGGAGCCAGGGTGTCGGCGCGGCCGCGGTGACGTCGCGTCATCGCCACATCATCACATCATGACCAGCGCCCATTCTTTGACGGTGTCACAGCAAAGGTCCTGGATCAGCTCCAGTGGGGATGGGGAGCCAATCAACAGCAGCTGTTTGAAAAGGTCATGACCCCACCCACGCAGATAGGCACGTTCTGAGTTGAATCAGGTCGACTCGGTGAGCACACGCACACACAGACACACACACATGCGCACACTAACGCACACTTTGAAAAGTCGCCCTACGCGTACAGATCAAGATGACGGGGGTTTGCTATCAAAGCCGAGCTCATCGTTTGGTGCTAATTGTTTACATCTGCTGATCTTTTAAACGCTCTGCTTGATCTCCAGCTGATAAACAAATAATCAAATATGACTCTCTGATCCGCAGAAGATTCAAACAGCTCACCCCGTAAACAGGGTTAAGCAGCTCACACACACAGAGTTCATGAGGAGGTAAAAGCACAACCCACAGGAGATTTGAAAACACATATTCTGCTGAGGAATATAAAAATAACACGCTGAAAACAAACAAATAAAACATAAACACTAAATGATTTTTGAATTAATGTGCGTGCATCTCTGTGTGCTTGTTCTTTGATAGCAGAGCGACTCAGCGTAGCTCAATGTAACTGAGAAGTTGCAGGTTTGATCTCTGTCAGAACCACAGTATCTCATCATTTTGAAGCAAGAAACAGAGCCTTGCTCGTTCTAGCCTGGTTGTCCAGCTAAGGCATCAGACAAATGTTCAAGAGGTGGATGCAGATTGTTTCTGTACCTTTGGCAGCCTCTCGGGGTCCCCAGGGTGCCGAGGGATGACCTTCTGAAGCCTCTGGAAACCGTAGTCAATGGTTGGCTCATTCAGTGCTGCGGAAGACAGAGAGGAACAGAAAGAGGAGGAATCAGTAAAAAGAATAAAAATGTCTAATTTAATAAAGCAGTTGTATTTAATGTGCTACATATGGTATATTCTTATACCTTGCTGTATCTGCTGTTTCTAGAAACGTCTGCTTTGCACCCAATCCTGCTGATTTCTAGTAAAATCCCAACGGTGTCATATGTTGTAGAATACAGTGAAAGTAGAGACTGACCAATGACTAAATATGTATATTTTCCTGTAGGATTTCACATGTAACTTTATATGTCTATCTGCACTGTCACTTCTTTGATGCAAACCAACACAGAGGCTAACGGCTGCATGTTGTGATGATGTACTATTAACCAAAGATACAGAGGGCTTCCTCTTCTTCACCCTCCTTCCTGCCTTATTGATTTCAGCTGGTTTACGCCTGAGTCAACTATCGTGTTTAAAAGCCTTAGTATTCTTCTTTCCTAAAGAATGTGGTGGCACATTATGGGTGTAAAAATGTTCCACGGCGCAGTGTTAACGCTGTTGGTATTCAACCTGAGCCCACACACGATAAACAGACACAGAATCACAACATCTGTGCCGATCAGCGGGGGGGGGGTCTGAGTAGTGAGGAGAGAGGATGACATCCCATTTTGTGACATTTTGTTCCCAAGCACCACGCTGGTATCATGTGGGTTTTTTTTGTTTTTTTTGTAAAACTGGGTTGGAAAATAATGAACCTGCTCAGCGTGAGCAGACAGAAGCCTGGAGGTTAGAGAGGCGGGCTCGTGAAAAGAAAGCTCGGCAGTTCAAAATCTGGCAAACTGGGGAAAGCACATCTCTCACTGTGGAGCCGCTCAGGTTGTTCTGGGAGCCCACCGGACCGTGCGGACGTTTTCACAACACACGTGATGATAAAATCAGGGTATCGTACAAAGTCTTGAAGGTTTCGAAAATGCTTAATAAAAAAAAAGGTTGTTTTCAAAGTTAGGAGTATGCTTGGATTTCAGATATACTCCTTAAAAATGCTTGATTTTCAGCCTTATCTGGTATTTCATTGTTTACACACGTCACTCAAACATCTTTTAACATTTGAAACTTAACGATCCCATCGTCATATTTGTTTATTGTCTCCTGGCATTTATAGAATCAATTTAGATGTACTGATAAAGGCTTAGAGTCTAAAATGTTTGTTTTAGGTACCTTAAAAGTCCTTGAGTTTTACTCTTAAGAAGCTGTACAAACGCTGTAAAAGACACTTAAACATGAGAGCATGAGACATGACATGTGGGATGTTGAAGGATAATGTGGGCCTCAATATGTGACTCAGGCTCAACATGAAAGATTTAGATTCAGGTACAACTAAATACTGTGAGAGGTATAAATGAGGAAAATGCTGACTAGGTGAAACGAGCCTTTAAACTATTTTAAACTGGGAGCTACTGTTGTGGCAGCCCTGTGACGGAGTGCAGAGCTGATGGGAGTAACTAATGGTGTCAAAAGCATCTGTATGATAATAACACTGCAGGTTTAATCTAAAGAGTTTTAAAGAACGCTTAGTGTTCACTTTAATGTTGCAATTACGTCCTTCTGCAGTCTTTATACAATCAACACGTCAATCAAGTCGAGCTCTGAAAGCTCTGTCAGTCAGAATGACGGTTTAAAAGTGTTTGTGTGTTTATTTAACTGTACTGATCATGTGTCCTCACCCTGCTGAACCTCCTATGCTTAAGTTAATGTGTGTGTGTGTGTGTGCGTGTGTGTGTGTGTGTGTGTGTGTGTGATGTCCGAGTGTGCAGCTGGGGAGATATTTGGTACTTTCCACATCCAACACTGATAAATTACTTGCAGCTGAATGTCTTAAATGATTTTTTTTGCCAGTTTCTTTGTGTTTGTGTGTGTGTGTGCGTGTGCATGTGTTTTATATGTATGTCTGTTTTATTATCACATCACACCCAAGTTTCTGGATCCTGTTATGTCCTGAACCACTCAATTTGTTAGCAACATAACTTCATAAATTGTGAGCTGTAAAAATACCAGATGTTGAACCGTCATGAACAATACTTCCCGCACTCAGAGGAAACTTACATTTTTTTAAACCACGGACAAATGATGATTTATGTAATAATAATATTTACATCAAGGTGATTAACCTGGAGGTGGCAGGTTGGGGAGAAACAGCAGAGAGAGCCAAGAAGAAGCAAGGGATGGTGGGAAGGAAAAAAAAGAGGCTAAAAGAATCAAACTCAGGTGCGAGGAGAGAAAGAGGAGACGAGAAGGGAGCATGTGTTAAACCATCCAAAAAAAGAACGACAAAAAAAAAAAGGAAAGAAGCTAAACTCAGTTATGGTTGAGAAAAACAAAACTACAAAAACAGCTGCCTAACAGTCGGTGGGATATCAACTGTCAGAATTAACTGCCAGTGTCAGATCCACACTCCCTGTACATCTCTGGAGACGTTTAAACAATGCCAACTTTAACACCACACACACACACACACACACACATTGTACATAACAGGATGACTTAGAGTGGTTTCGATGCCTTAGGCCTAAAGTGTCTCCAACCGACTCTTTATTAATAGAACAATATGTTTGTATTGGTCTCTGTGTATGTGTGTAGGCTAATGTTCAGTGTGTGTGTGTGTGTGTGGACTTTGAATCCAAAAGGTCAGGTTTCTCCAACTTATTTCTTTGGTGGGTTTTCTTTCGGCACAGAAACAGAAATAGTGAGCCGCCCAAGTGATGACACACCAGCTGTAAAAGCCATCGGTAACAGCAGCCGTAGTGCAACCACCGTAGGAACACAGGTGACACTGACACACGCAAACATCAAACACACTTATCTCCAACCTTACAGACGGCTTTCCCGGTGACGCTGTTTTAAGATGCGCGCTCGGACGAGGCACGAAACTGAAAACAGCGTCGCAGATATGGCGAGAGAGGAGTTATTGTTGAGGAGTAGACTGCGGGGATTGTAAAAAGGACAGTGGAAAATGTTCAGCGTCCCAAGAGGAAAACATCCCTTCCAGCAGAGTGCATGATTATATGTATTAAGTAATTTCTAAGCACACATGCTATCTTTAGTTTACACACTGGGTCAGTGCCCGTGACCCCCCAGCTGTTTGACTCCTGCTGAAAAACTCCCAAACAAGGTATCAACTCCCCCCAACATCCAACCTTAACGACAATACAGGGTCCTGTTTCCCGACAGTCGATCTCTGGAGTGTTTTCTAAAAGCATTTCTGTAAACGCTCTTTAATTTTAACACGTTTCTTTTTTTTGTCATTGCATGCTTTAAGGACAAGTTCACACTCAAGATCATTCCTCCTGTCCACACTGAAGCGATGTGGCACAAAGTTAATCTGCTATTGTGAGGCTTCAGCACTCTGAGTTAGACAAATCGATGAAGCATCACCAAGCAAAGTTGCAGTCCTATTAGTACAACATTAGCTCTTTTCATCGACAGGGTTTCTTTGAAGAGCTGCTGGGAGGGAATTTTGTAGTAAAAAGTGAGTAACTTTGGAAGATACCCACTCGATATGTCAAACTCAGACTGCTTGAACTTCATATTAGAAATGAGGCTGCAGATTTTGTCCCAATAGAATTGCATCAGAAATTATTTTTTTCGTGGCCACCATGGAGATAAAAAAGAAAATCACCACAACGTGCAGTAACTCTTTCAACATTTTGGCATGTGAGGATTGTTTTACAACAGACTTGTCCTTTAATATCAGCTGTCCATGGTGCTGAACACAACCTGCTGTATGTACCTGTCTACAAGCTGTGCTATATATTAAAAATACATACGTATAATGTGCAATTCATTTGTGTATGTGTGTCTGCGTTAGTTTAGTATTATTTTCTTTCTCATTTAAAAATCTGCGATGCACTGATTTTATATCACTTACCAGAAAGCATCTGTGGTAAAAAAAGTATTGACTTATGAACAAAAACCATTCATTAAGCAACTGAAACTACCTGGGTCATGTTAAAGAACGATCATGGTAAAAAGAAACCAACACTGATGGTTAGCGGGAGACACAAGAGGTCTTAAACTTGACTAAATGACTACATCCAGAGCGAGGAGGGATGACATTTACTTTTTTTTTTTTATTCAACCAGGAAATCCTCATGGAGATCTCTTTTTCAAGAACGTCCTGGCAAAGAGAGGCAGCAGCAACTGCTATATGTACCGTCAACATATTGCAAATGCCACTAGTTTGAATTTGGCCTGGGAACCTTGTGTGTTGCTTCTTTTCCTAAAAGTTTAAAATACCCTTAGATACGTAGTTATGGCGCTGACAACACTTCTGTGGATGATCTGTTGACACTGAGGCTTGAACCTGTTTCATCTCCACACATTCAGCCACCCTGCTGCCCATGAAAGCATCTCTGCAAGAATCCCTCCTGCTCTCCTTTACCTCATCTTCTGCTTGCCCCCCCCCCCCCCACTCCACTCACCCCCACTTTCTTAACTACACCTTCTGCCACTTTCATCCATCTATTCCTCCATCACTCCTCCTCCAGCCTGGCTTTTCCTCTCAGAGTCCAATGCTGCCTGCGGATCAATACTCATAGAAGTTTCATGAGGACAGACCCTCCACTCCTGTTTCACAATAAAATGCGAACCGGGGAGGGAGACAGAAGAAAAGAAGAGGGTGAAGTTGCAAAGAGAAAAAAGCGCAGTGAAAAACAAAAAGAGAGGTACAGTCCATGTGGAAGCTGTGCTATGCAATGGTGACGTTTTTATTTCTAATTATCTTTTGGTAGTGTTTAAACAGAAGAGTTCACGGAAGAGAGAAAAAGGTGGTCGAGGGAGCAGAGGAGGGAGAAAAAAAACGGTGAAGCTTGATTGGTGAGAGGACAGAGAGGGCTGATGTAGGAGTAGAAGAAGAAGAAGAAGAAGAAGAAGAAGAGGTGGAGGAGGAGGTGTGGTGAGATCGATTCTCTGGCCAGCCAGCAGTTCAATACCACTGAATTATTGCTTCATTCTTCCCTTTATGAGATGAGATCTCTTTCTCTCCAGCTCGTCTTCTCTCTGTGACTTTCCGCGTGTTAGTACATGTGTGTATGTACATGTGTGTATCAGTATGTGTGTGATCCACTTAAGAGTGGATCAATACTTTACAATCTGGTTTTAAAAGTCCACATTTCTGTCTCTCTTGCGTCTCTCTTTCTTTTTCTGTTTGTCTCTTTCTACCTCTGTATTTCAATCTCTTTTATTCTCTCTCTCTCTCTGTGTCTGCAAAATGAAACTTAAGCTGCTCGTAAAGGAGAGCAAAGTCTGAAATTGTGATGCTTTTTCAGCCTTCACTAAAAGTTTCTTCTCCACAGCTGAGCTATGGATTTTCTTATGCAGCTGCATTGACAATAAATCAGCTCTATATATGTGAGCATGTATTGATTGTTACTTTGTACCATTTTGTGTTTATAAGAGTGTGTGATGTTGAGAATGCTAATTTTTCCCACCAGGCCGATACAGCCATACGACACTGTGTATGTGTGTGTGTGTGTGTGTGTGTGGTAGACCATCTGTTTACCAGACTACTCACCATCTTTCCCTCATATCTCTCTGATTTACAATTACTTTCAACTCCTGCCCCTGTTTGAAAGTGTGTGTGGTAAGTTGTGTAAGACATGACCCATACGCCAGTGTCACTTTGTGTGTTGATGTTGCGCGTGTACGTGCGTCGGCGCCCCCGCCCCCCCGCAAGCGCGTTTAATTGCTCGGTCCTTACACCCAGAGGCAACCGCTCTGAAAGGCTCTGAAAAACCACAACAGCCAATCAGCTTTCTCCCCGCCGTGACCTTTCACCGGTGACTTCCAGAGAGAAGCCGACCTTGAGGCGGGATCAGGCAGCCGCAGTAACGGATCGCGTTTCCTGGGTCGCATGTTGAAGCGATCAGCCAATCGGGAGGTCACGGAAGGTCATCTTCGCCCAATAGGAGAACAGTTAGACACCAGACGGACCAACTACCAGCCGGCTAGCCTCAGGGTCAGACCAAACATGTTTTGACTGAAGAACGTTGAAGGAGGCACACACACAGAGCAAGTACCTTTGTTTGTACAAAGAAACAACCGACCCGGGAAAGTGAGACGACTCATAACACAACCTAATGTCTCAGTGTTTCAAACTTCCTAAAGACATTTAAAACAAAACAAAAATTCTGGGTCTGTTTTGTTTGTATTGTAGCTCTCATTTCCACTGAGAAGTCAATTGACTTTGTTTTACATTGTTGAATGAGTTCCTATAGGTGGAGCTATTTTTCTTTGTTTAGTTGGCCAGACTTCTTCTTTGTTCTGTTGTTGTTGCATTTTATTGTATTTCCTACTATTACTTTGATTCTCTACGTGTGACTTGTTGCATCGAGTTACTTTTAATACAATATGCCGCCTCGCCTTCATTCAGAACAAATGACTGCAGCTGAAGCTTGAAACACAAAACTCATCACCTCCTTTAGCATTTCTTCATTTTGAACAGGAAATATTAAAGCTCTCGGGAACCTGACACCAACATTAAAAGCTGACAATTTATTCATGGTAAGTTTTTTTTCATCTCCATTGATCAGGTTTAAATCCTCATCTTCGGTTAATTGGGTCATTAAATGTGTCGTACTCCAAAGAATTTATACAGCAGCTGTTTTTCTTCGCCTGTCTCTCTCTCTGCGAATGACGTCATCATTATGGTGTGATGGAGCCATGTTGAGCGGATCAATACCAGACATCACATCACCTCCATCCATTTCCACATGTATGTGCGAACAAACCGAGCAAGCACACACACACACACACACACACACACACACACACACACACACACACACGCTTTCTTTCTTTTCTTTTTCTCCTCTGTTGAATTTAGCAGGAAAACGCTCATTCACAGTCAACAGCCCGGTCAGAAAATCCTTCTCTCTTTTTCCAACATTGTGTGTGTATTTAACGTGTGTGTGTGTGTGTGTGTGTGTTTGTGTGTGTTGGTCAACTGGGTGTTCTGGATGATTTCACTAATAGTTTCAGTATGGAGGGCTATAAAGAGCAGACTGTTTAATTGAAGCTGGTTTTAACGAGCCTCTGATTATGGCAGCATTGTAACGAGTGTGGGTCGTTAATGTTGACTAATCTGCAGTCATTAGTTCAACACTGTCTGGCCTGAGAGTGAACTGCAACTCACAGACGCTATTCACACACACATGCACACACACACACACACACACACACACACACACACACACACACACACACACACACACACACACACACACACACACCCCCCTCTATTAAAAAA
>JAVQJL010007651.1:0-12154 GCA_036024295.1 Nannoperca obscura
TATGTTCCACTACTGCCCCCACAGGGTAAATATGTTCCACTACTGCCCCCACAGGGTCAATATGTACCACTACTGCCCCCACAGGGTAAATAAGTACCACTACTGCCCACACAGGGTAAATATGTACCACTACTGCCCCCACAGGGTAAATATGTAACTAGCCCCCACAGGGTAAATATGTACCACTACTGCCCCCACAGGGTAAATATCTCCCCCCAATACACCTACAGCTACCCTTACAGGATAAAAATATGCCCCTACTGCCCCTACGGGGTGAAATATACTAGAGAGAGTATCTCTAGAGAGAGCTGGGACCACAGGGTAAATGAGTACCTCAGTAACTGCCCCCCCTGTGTAGAACTGTTGAAGGTAATGTAATGCTGCCCTCTTGTGGAGACTCTCTTATTAACAGAAGGATGAAACTGACCAGCTGTCCAAAAACCAAAGATATTACGGTGACACGACAGCAAGAAGCAGGATTTGTGTTTGTGTCACTGGAAGTTCAGAATTCAGAATGTTTTTTTAAAGACTTGATGTAAGATGTTAAACTACCCCTAAAACATATGGGATTATCAGTTTACCATCACTGCTGTCACTGCATGATCTGCGCTGGACGACGCGTTCACTGTCGCCTTGCAGGTTTCGTTATTCAGCACCTCACTGGTGAGGTGGAGGGACGATGCATTCAGTGTTTGTGTTTCTTCACAGGGAAACTTAATGATGTAGAATTATCCTGCAGGGCTTCGTACCTGTCTGACAGATGCTGCCTCATGAATCCGCTGCATTGTCCCTCTGACAGGAAGTGTGTGTGTGTGTGTGTGTGTGTGTGTGTGTGTGTGTGTGCGCGTTACACCCTGTGAAGAAGAGGCTGCAGTGATGATGATGATGATGATGATGAAGGCTGTGCTCATGAGACTCCACTGTCCCGTTAACAGCTGCCTCCTGTGTTTGCAGATAACGCAGCATCAGTCTGATCTGGAGGACGATCTGTGATGCTGCAGCTCAGGTACGAACTCTCACTCTGAGACACTTTGAAGAACCAGAAACCGGATCTGGTTTTAGGTGTTTTAGCCCATTAAAGGATGAAGCCGGCGTTATATTTATTTATTGAATCATACAGTTAAAAGACCAGAATCTACAATGTGTCAGGCCGTCTCCCAGTACTTTCTGACTTCCCTCCTCTGACAGCAGCAGCAGCTCCAAGTCCACTGGTTCCTGCTGGAGACTTTACATCTTTAAAAAACACCTGCAGCCTCGGCTGTACTTTGTTTTTAATTAGCATATGTTAGCATGCTAAGATGCTACCTTAAAGCATCAGCATGTTAGCATTTATTTTTATTTTGAGCATGTTAGCATGCTGATGTTAGCATTTAGCTCAAAGCACCCCTGTGTGGTAACAGCTGGTTTTAATGAAATATTACTCAAACAGGAGGAAACAGTGACTTTGTTGGGGACTATTTTCAGCGGTGGATGAATTCACCTGTAGTGCTCCTGAGTATTTGGGGCAGCAGGAAGGTGTGTGTGTGTGTGTGTGTGTTCAGCGTGTCGATACGCAAACACAATACTCATTTCATTGTTGGTTTTGGTCTTTTTAAGGGATTTACTGACAATAAGGAAAAATACATATGTATCCGTGAACTATTAAGTTAATTACGTTTTCCTATTGATTTGCAGTTTTCCAGGCAGCTATTGGTTCCAGTTCATGTCAGTGCACCATGATCATTCATCTCTCCTTGGTGGTGCGTTTAAGGAAGCTTGTACATCTGGGAATATCTTCTCACACATTAAAAAGGTTGCTAATCAGCAGCTGCCTAAAATCCCAGGCGTGGAAGTGTCCTTAAATGCACCAATGACATTTTTAAAAAAGTCCTTGATGTATGATGTTTGACAATAACACAACTTAAAAATCAAAAAGAAATAAACGTAACAAGTGAACAATCTGCAGCATGTTTCAAGATGCTCCTCACAGACCAGTGCCGGGAACTGAATCCAGAAGCTAGAAGTAGAAATTCCCTGAATGGGGTTTTAAATGCACGTCTTGTGCTTTGTGCTTAACGGACGCAGGACCCGTTTGCATTCGTGCCAGGACTCTGACACGATTGCCTACATGGTGAATTTTCATATTTGAACATCTCGTTTCAGACTCCTCTCCTGTTTCTCTTTGCAGATCCTTCCAGAAACAGAAGCTGGGATCGTTAACAGCGTGGGATGGGAGGTGCTCTGTCTCGTATCTGTCCCTCACTGTCACTTTGATTTTTATTCTGTTGCACCAACTCCAGTTCTGGTTTTCAGTCCACAATGACGACCAAAACAGAACGGGTTACTGGTACATCGCTGACTCTGCTAACACATTGACACTTGGGATAAAAAATAAATGAAGCAACATGGCGGCGGGTTTGCATTGTTTTTTAGTACATTTAGTAATTTAAAGTAATTTCAGAACTCTACAAAAAATAACTTGCAGAAACATGAGACTTTCTGCAGACAAATAATTCCTCACAGCGAGTAATTTATTTCATTTTATTTAGGTTTCTTTGTAGTGATGTGGTCAAGAATAGTTAAACTTCATCTTAACATTAATAGTGCATCTCCCAAAACAAGCGTGTAACTCACGAGCTCTTGTTTGGCAACTTTTTAAAGTTCTTCTTAACTCCTTCCCTTTAGTTTTTACACAATATTACTTCATATCTAACTACATTTTCTTGTAATATTGGCTCCATTTATCATCTTAACCCCACTTCCCGTGTTGTACTCCACTCAGATTAATATTGACAAAGTCAGTGTGGCAGCAGCTGGCAGCTCCTTATAACACAGTTTATTTTCATCAGGTGTGTTGTCATTATGTGTAACCAGATGTGTACAGATCCACATTATGGGTCTGTGTTCACAGACTGTATGACTCTCTGGGTGATTTGGGTGAGTTTAATTCACTCAGGATATTGATTATAAAATTATATATAGACTCTGGCAATTTCCTGAAATTAATTTGTGACACAATAAAACCATAAAAACCATTCAACGCTCATTTCCCCTGTTGGTCCCATTAAGTATAACTGGTAGTTCAACTGATCAGCTAACCTACTGTTTGGTTCAGGTTAGCTCAATAATTTATGCATTTAGCTAACAGATGGGCTAACAGCAGCTAAATTTAGTTTTGTTAAAGATAACTTACTCCTTAATCTTTACAGATGAAACAGTTTGGCTCAGGTTTGGTGTGGGGTTACCCAGTGATTTAGTTTAGCATAAACTGGTTCAGGTTAGTTAAACAAAGTGGTTCAGGTTAGCTAAAATGTAGCTAAAACAGTTTGCTACATGTAAGCTAACAGGAAAGTTTAACAGCATAAGCACTTGGTTTAGGTTAGCTAACGGATCAGTTCAGTAGTGCTACATGTAAGCTAACAGGAAAGTTTACTGGCATAAACACTTGGTTTAGGTTAGCTAATCGATCAGTTTAGTAGTGCTACATGTTGGCTAACAGGAAAGTTTACCGGCATAAACACTTGGTTTAGATTAGCTAACGGATCTGGTAAAACATTTGTGTTCAGGTTACCAGCTTAAATAGCTTGATCCAGGTTAGCATTAGGTTTTAGCCTAGGCTCAACGGTTAGGTTTAAAGTTTTTTTTTACTCTCAGAAGGGTACTTTTAAACCCTAACCCTTTCATCTGTCCGTCCGTCCAACACCAAGATATTCTGTGTTATCTCCACAGCTATTGGCCAGATTACCATGACATTTGGTTTGAATATCCACACAACCCCAGAGGACCAATGTGAATGTTGTCGGTGCCTCTCCACCCCATATTTGTGTATTTGCACCACTTCCTGTTTCTTTGTGTGTTTTACTTGCATTTTAAAGGCTTTCTTTGGTGACCGGTTTAACGGCGAGCAAAACCACCAAACATGAAGACTTTTCTTGTAGCATGTTTAACCTGCTGGACAACATGGACGACTGTGACTGCCTGTAAATATGTTTAGAGCGTTCATGTAAAATATTTGTCGGTGAGTGATACTTACAGTAGGCTAGTGGCTCTTTATACTTAGATATTATTTCAACCTCTTCAAAAAAAGATGTACTGTACTTTCTGCTGTTGGTGCTTTTGTGTTTGTGCTCAGTGCTAAATGTAATCTCTGTCAGTGTAGTAAAGGTCTTTTTCACAGCTTTGTGTGTGTAATAATACTATGATTCACTGTTTGTGTTGTTGTTGTTCAGTCCTCCTCCAAATGGAGACTAAAGGTCAAAGGACAGGTTTGGTAGAAACTGGGTGTCTTGATCAAAGCTGTTTTGTCTGTTTCCAGTCTTTGTGCTAAGCTAAGCTAAGCCTTATATTCAACCCACAGCAACAAGCGAGGTATTGATCTTCTCATCTAACTGTCGTTTGTCTCCACCAGCTCGTTCCTAAGTGAAGGTTTTAAAACTTGACTCTTAACTGTGTTGAGCTACAACAGCTGCCACAGTTAATAGTGTTGGTCCGAAGTCTGGCTGTAAGGACAAAGTCACATCTTCAGAGACATTCACCACGTCCACATTTATCTTATATACATGACGAACAAATAGAGACTAAGGACAAATAATACTGTGTTCAAAAACATGCTGCAATAAAAAGTGAAATCGTACGATGACACAATAACTACAGAGTAACTTTTCCGTTCAGGCTGTTTCTACATCTTCTGTTTTACTGACATGAGTGGAGGCTTTAGTTTAATCACAAACAAACACCGGATCACACGTTGTTGACTAAAGGGACACTGGTTTTAATGATTCATTACAGCCAGGACAACCTTTGACACCAGGTCTGTTTGCAGTGCATGCTGGGTACAGGGGGGGGCGTGTGCAGCGATGGTACAACTGGTTGGATGAGTGTTGGCAGCTGAATGAAGTCGCTGCGTTCACAGAGGTAAGTCTTCTCTTACAGCAGATACTCCACACTCACTGACACTCACAGTTTCTGGGTTTCACTTTATCAGTTTATCTCTTGTGTTAAAGGTGATATATTATATATGTTGTGTTGCTTCTCCACAACATGCTTTTATTGTGTGTTTAGTCTCTATTTTGTGCAGCCAGGATCAATATTTAAGCTTCACCTCTGATCTTTTTCAGCTCATATGTTCTTTCGTTTCCCATTTTAATTCCCAGGTTTGGTACTTTTTCATCTACACGTGCATGTTGTTGATTACTCCTACACAGGGAGTTTGTCAATCTTTGGGTTGGGGCCCCTCTAGTGGTCTCTTGGTATGCAGAAAAGGTCCCGTCCCAGACTGACATTCACACAACAGCTTGACAACTCTTAAAAACTGGTCGCTGATCCTGAGAGTTTGGGGGAAAACACAGGGAGGGTCAAAGGTCAAATGGCTTAAAGTCCTTGGACTGGTTTGTTTAAGTGAGACGAGCTTTGATCTGCTGCTCTACCATTGATTTTCTTTTTTGAATTATTTACACGGACTGAAAAGATGATTTGAAGTTTTATAATTGAAACAGAGTTGCACACGTTTAAAGTAATTTAAAGCCACCAGTGTCTCAGAGGGAGCAGAGGACTGATGTTACTGTGGACCAGACCTCTGCTGCAGGCTAGCAGCTCAAAGCTACATTAGACGCTAGCTAGCATAACCCCAACCGCTGGTTGCATTGTGGGTAATGTAGGAGCCAGAGTTGTTGTGCCGAGTTCTGTTTTAAGTTCTTCAGCTGCAGTGTTTCACACCACTGTTGACTAGCTGGTTGGCTAGCTGCTCTTGAAGAGCTTTTAACGTCATCTTCTTGTGTGCGAGTGATGCTTTCTGACTTGAACGCACACACATACTTTACATTAGAGATTTCTCACTGGTTTATTGTGGGCGGGACTCAGTTGGAGGAAAGTGATGTCACGTACTTGCGTGCACCAATCAGGATTTAGCAATACTTGAATTAAAATGGGATGACAGTTACTGTCAATCAAATCTGATGACATCACGCCCTCACGAAGCAGCAGGTCAGCTGAGTTTGAAATGATTATTTAATGTTACAGAGAAATACTTTAAGTATCGTTAACTTATTACTTATGCTTTTAAACGCAAACATTAACGGGTCGGTCCTACAGGTAACACCGACCCGTCCACACCTGTCCAGCACATCATGGCTGCAGCACCGTCCGGCCCTCTGACCACTCACGTGCTGAACACCGGGGACGGGGTCCCGGCAGCCGGGGTGGCGCTCAGCCTGCACCGCCTCGACTCCCAGCGGATGATCTGGAACATGCTGAGTGTCGGGTAGGGTTCGAACCTGCGGACAGATTACAGCACGGCACTGCTGAAGCTTCACGGTTCACTTCATGATGGTTATCTGTGATCATTTTGGTTTTTAAATTATGATTAAAACTTAAAATATGTTGACGTTTGTGTTTCTGAAGAAACGTTTGGGGTTTTTTTTCTCATTCCCGTCAGTTTTAGTTTTCTTTGTGCAATAAAAAGTGAACATTCATGGTTAATATATATAAAATATCAGGTTACACTTCCTAACAGACGCACTGGGGTTAAACATCCACAGCCATGTTAAATATTATCACTTCTGACAGAACCTGAGGAGGAAATCCTGCAGTTTAATATTAAAACGCGTTCAGAGACAAACACAAGACGGTGAAGATGAAAACACTGAATGAGGAGCTTTTTATTTCTCAGTGAGACAAAGGTTAAAATGAAGCTTTTACATTTGTAATGATTTGTAGGACAACAAACACAGATGGCCGCTGCGCAGGGCTGGTCGGCCCAGACGCCTTCAGCCCCGGCATGTACAAGCTGCGCTTCGAGACCGGGTCCTACTGGGAGCACCTGGGTCAGACCTCCTTTTACCCCTATGTAGAGGTGAGCCGGGTGTTCAGGACTCTATTGCTCTGCTATCAGGATGTCACTCAAATACACGACATGTGGTCCAACAAGACAAAACTAGATCACCTTGGACTATTTTAATACCTGCAGGCAGTTTGATAGCAGCATAATCTTTTTAAATGCTCCATTTTGTCAGTCATTGTTCACAAATATGCAACTTTAATGCTGCAACTGGAAATAAAAGTACCAATAATCACCAAATAATCAATAAGTGTAAGATTCTGACTCCACTGCACCTAGTTTAACCAGGATCTCTCGTTATTTTATAGTTTCTCATTATAATTTAGTGAAACCTGCTGATGAACACCGTCACCAGCAGGTGTCGCCAGATCACGTGACACAGACAGACCTCAGGGTTCCTGCTGGAGATGAAATGTCCTTCATCAGTTTTCAACAGTAATCTGTGTCATAACATCAGTATGGTCACATGATCGTGATAAATAACACCACTGATTGGTCGACAGGCAGGTGTGACACCAACACTATAATAATGTGATTTGTAATATGTGTAGATGTCAGTTTGTGTTTATGTTGCTGACTTGTTTCTGTGTGTGTGTGTGTGTGTGTGTGTGTGTGTTTCCAGGTTGTGTTCACCATCAGTGACCCTGAGCAGAGGTTCCACCTCCCCCTGCTGATGACTCGGTTCTCCTACAGCACCTACAGAGGAAGCTGAGGGCCCGGAGCTGTAACCACCAGAGCACATTTTATCATCTGACATCTGTTTGTTTTTGCTTTTGTGTCTACATTTGCTGACTGTTGAGTTTTTTAAATACTTGATTATAGAATACAATGTGATTATATAAATATAAATGTACATAATGTGACATGGGCCTTTTAATCATCATCATCAGACATCAACATTTATTGCTTCACTTTGGTCAAACTAAAGAGAAACTGAAGTTACTTATTAAATGCATATTTAACATTTTATATCTCTTTATTTGATGTTTCATGTTATTTCTCATAACACTGTAAACCCAAGTATTCGTTTATATATTATATCTAATATCTTACATATACATTTGCATGGAAACCTCTGATTTATTCATTTCCCGTTGCGAATGAGCTTTATAGATTGGTCCATATGTTTTTATTCTAAGCAAAAATAATATTTATTTAACATGATTGTCATAACTTTTTACTTTTTTCCGTCTTAATAATGTTGAATTTACTTTTATTTCTAACCACACACTGTTGCGTGTATTTTCAGTGTTTTAATATCTTGTTTCACCATTAAACTGTAATTTATATGTAATTTCACAACAGCCAATCAGAGCAACGGTATACTGTGAGGACCCCTGTGCTGGCGTTTCTGATGCCTGAATGTAATAAAGTAATCTTAACCTAATTAAACATATTTACGTTAACTGAATTATTAATACGTGCTGTTCTGTAATAACGTGTCCATCTTTTGACCTAATAATATTTATTTAAGTCACGTTATTTACTTATTTCAATACTTTCCGGCAGGTATTCGAGGAGACCGCCTGTCGGGCCTTTACGTCGCGCCGCCGTTGACATTTCACGCCGTCGCTCTTATTCAATAACACTTGTAGGAGCCACACGATGAAGTTCAGGAGAGGAAATTAAACAGAAAGCGTTGTGTTTTGGACTGAAAGACAGGGCTCGCAGCACGGAGAGGATGTCTCAGGTGCTGAGGCTTCTCTCGGCGGCCGCCCTGCCTCTCTACCGGGCTGCGGGAGCCCGAACTCGGCTCTCCGCGGCGACCGTCGGACGGCTATTGACAGCCGGATACAGGAGCTCCGCTGCCCCGGTAAGTGAAGGTGGAGGTTTTCTGGAAAAACTGTTGTCTAAGAAAAACACGAGCCTGTCAGTGACTTAATGAGCCACTTTTCCTCTGTTGGAGGGCTAAAAGTTAGATACAAACTAAAATGTGATGAGAGGAACGGATGTTTGGCTAGGCCGACAACGTGCCAAACCCCGTTACAAAATCATTCAGTTTAGAGGTCGTCTGTTTAATAACAAAACCCCCCCCCCCCCCACAACTCAATGGAAGACCCCATCTGGCTCGTGCTAATCTATGCTTTAATTTGGCATTAATCCAATCTAGAAAATGACACTTATTGCATCATATGACCTGACTGAGCATCCAGAATTACAGGCAAAGGGTCACATCTAACATTATAGTGACATTTTGTCCTGTGACTACATTTGCACTATTACTTAGATACTATCTTACTTTGGTTGTGAGCCAAACATGTCGTCAGTATAGCATTTATACTGTAAGCGCCATGTTACTGAACACACGGCTCTGATCTAATGATTTATTTCTGTTGTCTCTGTAGAAATAGTCATTGATTGCTCGCTCCTTCTGTCCTTTACTGGCCACCGTAATGCTTCTTCACTGCGTCTCACGTTGACGTCCAACGTCACAGACGTTAAAAGATTATGGAAGGCCAAATGGACCAAAACCTTTACTTTGACGTGCGTGTTAAGACGTTAAAAATGAACGTGTTAAGACGTTAAAAATTAAGACGTTAAAAATGAACGTGTTAAGACGTAAATAATTGGGTGCTACCACTTCATCAGTTTTCTGAGGGGAATTCCTACATACAATCCCTGCAACTTAGACAATAGACTTCCTACATCTCCTCCGCACAAATGGACCGTCCCAAATAGTGAAACACAGTTGCGTGTAAGACAGGTGACAGGTACCCACAGGAAACAGGAAACAGGGTAAAGTAAAGCCCGCAGCCCCTACTTACAAAGAGGGGAGGGTATGTTGATGCTTACCAATAAGAGGGGAGGGTATGTTGATGCCAACCAATAAGATGGAAGCCTTAAGGTCCAAACGAGTTAAGACGTTAAAAATGAACGTCTTAACACGTTCATTTTTAACCTCTTAACACGCACGTCAAAGTAGAGGTTTTGGTCCATTTGGCCTTCCATACCGGAGCCGCGGGTAGCCGACCCCTGGCCTAGGCTGCCGGGAGACTTCCCATGTTGCACTGAGCTCCTCTCTCTCCTCTCCCTCTCCATTTTTACACACCCATATCCCATTAATGCTTGTCACTAATTCACCTTCTTCCCCTAGCTGTGTGCTCATCCGCCAATGTTGCTATTACTGTTATACTGTACTACTGTATGTTCTCCTTATTACCACAGCCAGATTTTTACAGAATTATCTTTGCATTTGGTCCATTAATAATTTGTTCTTCTGGTGCAAAATTAAGTTTTCTACTCAATGTGTAATATCTTTTATTCTGAAACAATCAGACCGGACGTGCTCTTCTTGTTCCTGCCGCGACCAACATGGCGGCGGACGCAGACGAGAGTCATTATTTTGTGAGAGAAATTGAGAAAAACGACGGTAGCGCCTTAAAAGTGAAGCAATGCTACGCGGGAGACGTCGGCTGTGTTGTTTGGGATGCAGCCATCGTTCTGGCAAAATATTTAGAGACGAAACAATTTTATGATCCGTCATCGGGAGTGAACGCCTGGGCTGGCAGGAGTGTGGTGGAGTTGGGAGCCGGGACAGGGCTTGTCGGTCTGATGGCAGCATCACTGGGGTGAGATGACTGGTTAGTTTGTGCCCACGTGTTACGTCGTTTACATATTAATATACACGTACTTCTATGACCAACGTGCTGCAGTGTAACGACTAACTAGTAGAAAACATATAGAAATATATGGGGGTTCATTTCTGTGTATTAAATCCCATAGAGCTCAAGTTACTGTGACAGACTTGGAGGATTTGCAGACCCTCCTGAGGGTGAACATCCAGGAAAACCAGGCACTTATCAGTAGTGGATCAATTACTGTCAAGGTACTGAAATGGTTTGTACTTAAGTTTCTTTTTTATATATTCTTGGATTGGATTTAAGTCGTAGGCTATACCCCAGATGCATGTTAAATATATTGCCAGACATGTCCAAATAGTAACTGTTTGATCCCTACGCTCCTTTTTAAAGGGGTGAAGATCTGTCTGACTTCCTGCCTCCCCCACATTATGTCCTTATGGCAGATTGCATCTATTATGAGCAGGTAATTTACTATGACCATCGTTGCAAAACAGAACAAACTTGAAATGTAGCACTGTGTTTCTATTTGTGCCTCATTATTCATTTTCACACAGTCTATTGTTCCACTGGTGGAGAGCTTGAAGCTGCTCTCTGGACCAGAGACCTGCATTATTTGCTGCTATGAGCAACGCACAGAGGGTGTCAACCCACAAGTGGAAAGGCAGTTTTTTGAGGTGAGAACCCAACTGTGTGTTTCATTTGTAATTGCTATTAAATAAATATGAAGAAGTTAAGATATATGGCAACACCTCTCAATGAGTCAATGTGGTCTTTGGTGTCATTTTTAGCTGCTGCAACAAAACTTCAGCTGTGAGGAGATCCCCTCAGACAAGCAAGACCCAGAGTTTAGCAGTCCAGACATTCACATCCTGCACATTCGAAGAAAAGTCTGAGTTTATGTGTTGAAATCTGTGCGTGCAATAATCAGTGTTCCATCCTAATGCCATTTGAAAATCTTTACTGCTAACTTGTGGCATATTAATGTATCTTCATCGCTGCACTTTTTACAAACTTTTTTTAAAGGAAAACATTCATTGAACACTGTCCTGATGCGTGATTGGAGTAATAAAATATTCAAAAAGTGAACCCATTGTGAAAATTGTGTTTTCTGACTATAAACCAAGTTTACATAATGTCAGCAGTTTCATTGGTCTGTAATTGTGGGGCTGTGAAGATAGATGGCAGACATGTGCAAGCACATACATAACAGACTGCTTATCATCAATAATATTAGTTTTATTACCGGGATGGGTCACAAACTGAGACAAGGAAGGGAATTAAAAATGGTTTCTTGGTGTTCATTTGGATGTTTGATTTTAAGGATTAGTTTTGCAAAAGGGGGGCATTTAAAAAAATTAAGTTTATTGCAATACATTCAAATCCAGTGTTTCCATTCAATGTCTAATAACGTATTTGTAATTGTTTACATTTTTTTGTATTTCATACACCCGCTGATACCAACTGGAAAGAAAAAGCACATCAAAAGGAAACAACTTAATACTACACTGAACAAAAATACTTGAACTTGTTTTTGCTCCAATTTTACATGAGCTGAACTCAAAGAGCAAAACCTTTTTCTATGTAAACAAAAGGCATATTTCTTTCCAACATTGTTCACAAAAGTGTCTAAATTCGTGTTAGAGAACTTCTCCTTTGCCGAGATAATCCATCCACCTCACGGGTGTGGCATATCAAGATGCTGATTAGACAGCATGATTATTGCACAGGTGTGCCTCAGGCTGGCCACAATAAAAGGCCA
>JAVQJL010007653.1:0-21403 GCA_036024295.1 Nannoperca obscura
TGTATGTCCAGACATGTAAGAGTGTGGGACTTCCGTAATAACATCCATATCAACCCCATCGCTGCCCCCCCCCCCCCTTAATTTCTCACCAGCAGCCTGAGCGTCTTAGACTCCACTTAGACCCATAGACCTCCACTTTAACATCCAGTCATTATCCGCCAGCTTAATGCTACAATAATAGTGTGTGTGATTAATGGGCACAGAGAAAAGATCTGACATAAAGTGCATTCATTCCTTCAAATTATTCCCCCTTCATATGCAGGAACTTGCGGTTGACTGAGAAAACTTAAACAATTAAGGCCCTTCAGCGTATCATGTCTGACATGAAATGTTAGGTAATGTGCACAAGTGTGTGCGGTGTGAGTACTCTTGTACTGTGTGTGGATCATGAAGTTTACTTGGCTGCATGTTTCCCTCTGCCAGATGTTCCATACAGCGGCTGGTATATAAACCCAAGGCTGCAGACAGTGCGTGTATAATACCCATGTTGTGGGGAAATCAATCTGTTTACAGTTACATTGGGGGGACAAAAAGCAAGTCCACATAACGTGAATCATTGAATTTTATTGTGAGGGTTTAAGGTTATGTTTAGGTTAACGTTAGGATAAAAAAAAAAAACAGGCTTGTGGTGCTTAGGTACAGGTACAGTAATATAATACAAATCATCCTAATAAAAATATTAAAAAGATGCCATTTAAGCTTTAGGGAATAAAACAGTGATCCATGTTCAGCATATTATTCTTGTGGTCTCCCCTCCAGGTTGTGAGCAGGCTCACCCCTGCTTAGCTACAGGGTTAGGCAAGTAGTGGTTAGGTTAAGTCTCCAGGAAATGAATGTAAGTCAATGTAATGTCTTCTGAAGTGATGGAAACGGTGTGTGTGTGTGTGTGTGTGTGTGTGTTTCATATCTGGCAGGTAAGGCAGCAGCTCTGGGAGCAGCAGAGTTTCTCTTTCAGCAGCTCTGTAAGCTGATGCAGGCGCAATTCCAAGACAACCACAGGGGAAAGTGTTAAAACCAGATGTCACAGCTGATCACTCCGCTCCTCGTTGGACCACTTTTAACGTCTACTTTGTCGGGATAAACCTTGTTAGCGATTACACAATGGACCCAGACACATAAATATAAACTGGAGTTTGAGAACTGTTCACATTTGTTACCAGCCGTGAAGAACAGCGACACCGATGGTTTTGATCTGCATGTTGAAAGATGCAGAAACTCTGGTGCTTTAAAGAATAACTCCACCCACAGTCTTTTGAATACGAAACACCCGCCTCCTCAAGGCTTAAAGGTGGCTGTGATCAGTCTACAGGTTGCTTAGAGTCAGCTTGGATTGAACATTTACAATGGAGACCAATGGTAACCCAAAATGAAGGCGAAAAACATTTCCAGGTGTGACAAAACATTTCAAAATATTCTGCAGTGTCTACCTGGTATAATGTCTACTGTGTTTATCATGTTAGCATGCAACTAATACAGCTCAAGCTGATGCAAATTGGATCAGCTTTGCAAATATTTGGCCAAACCAAACTATTGAATATTTTTGGGAGCCACCACCAAGGTCCTATGGGTTCATCCTCTGGGGACCCTAAATATCTGACAAATTCCATGGCAACGTTAATATGAATCAATTATCTGTAATAAATTAACACCTTAAATATGAAGTACACTGCTGCCCCGGTAGCTCACCTGGTAGAGCTGCGTACCAGCCAGGGGTCAATTATAACCTGGGTCTTTTGCTGCATGTCATCCCCTCTCACATACTTTTCAGTATGTATTAAATAGTAAAGACAAAAATGACCCCAAAAAACTTTAAAACGTACAGATCACAGCAGGCATCAGTTAATGATGCTGATAAAACAGCTTTTAACACGCGGAATTATGCAAAAAAACATGGCATCTGCTAAACCAATTAAAACCAAACTCTGTGACAGGAACAGATGACCAAAAGCATAAATCCTCCGTACGAAGCACAATCTCAAAAACATCAACGACACCCATAAAGAACAAGATCTCCAAATCTTCCCCAGATGGCTGAAAGAAATCAACCACTGTTCTGCTTTTCTGTCTCTCCCCTGCTTTCTCTACAGGTGCAACCTGAGTGAGCTCCACCTGTGCAGCCCAGTCATGCTGCTCATTGGTTCCCTTGGACTTCAAGCTGCCCATTTATCATTCGGGCGCTTAATAAATAGATCTAAAGATCTAATAATAAAGAAAATACCTTAATTTCAAAGTCATTAATTTCTGCAGCAGCTCATCACCCACATAATAATCCAGAACTGTTGATCTTGCAGTGTTCTTAAATGGGACACAGTATTTGGGCTATACCAGTCTGCTGGAGGTGGTAACTGTATATCTTAAGCACAATGTGAATCCATCTCCCAGTAGAGTAGCAGAGCAGACCCAGACTGATCCAGGACTGTTCAGTGGCAGGCCTCAGTCCACACACTACCTGCTTTGTGAACACTGTACTCCTACGGGACCGACATACTAGGAAACACACAGGGCTAATGGGCGTGTGTGCTTCTGTATGTGTCATGTTACTAATTTCAGCCATTAGAGCAACTCTTTTCCAGGATTAGGACCAGACACACAGTGCATAGCTAATGGAATTGAAATCCACACGATCTTCCAACCTAATGAGCACAACGACGAGTCAGGCCTGGGAAACCTGTACAGAGAGCTCCTGTTAAACACCACCAGGCTGCTTTGCAGCACAGATTAGGATGTCTGTGAAGGCTGTGATGGCAGCAACAGCACACATGAGTTAGGGGACTATTTTACGCTCCTCATCTGTATTTGGGAATGCAGAGTGCAGACACTGAGATTTAATCATATGGCTACCAAGCATTTTCCATTGTTTGTTGTTTGAAGAAGTGCAGCCATGAATGTTGCATGAGGGATACAGGGTAAGCTAGGCTGTGGAGGAACAGTATGAGGCAGCTGATGCTGAGAAACTAACACTGAACTTTAACCAAAACACCAACCACCAGCTCATTAGGAAGGTGGAGGAGTGGGTTTGCTATTGGTCGAGCTGCTAACTGCGTTACATGGGGACGTGGATAGAGACAGTCCCAGAGAAATGGGCGAAAGCTCCTGTAACAGCACATCTAAAATGCATCACAAGGGAAAATAATACGAGTGCTTCTGAAAGATTGAGATCGTTTCCCCATTTGTTATTGGTGTTCTTCAGTAATTTGTATTGAGCTGTCAAAGCATGTGACCTACACATTCAGGGCAGTTTATTCGGGGTCTATTTAAAGGAACGGTCTAATATTTGGGGAAATATGCTCATCCACTTCCTTTCTGAGAGTGAGAAGAGAAAATAAACAGCTCTGCAGCAGGCAGCACTTAGACTTTGAGCTAAATGTCAAACAATGAGTAGGCTTCTCGTTATAGGGACCATAAACGTACAGCAATCCATCCACTGGTTGTTCAGACTGACGGTCTGATTTTGCCGTCCCAACACCTCTGAGGCTAATTAACACGTGTTGAATCTGTACAGAAATGTAAACAACGCTTTGTTACTTGCTGGAACTATTTGACAAAATAACAGCTGGGCACGTTGACAGTGGGTCCGGTGCATTTAAACAAGTAGAATAGTTATGTGACTATGTGCTCCAAAGGTAGTTTAAAGAAAGAATCAAGATGTCTTACTAAGTAAGTTTAAGGTATTTGCTTAGGTGTTTTTGTTCTTAATAATAAACATAAAAAATAGTGTTTCCAGGTTCAGACCTTATTGTGGTCAACAAAAGCAAGTAATTTAAACCAAATCTAAGCCCCATGCCCCTAGTTTAATTCTGTTAAAAAGGAGTACGACCAATACCACACTTGTTTCGTCAGCAGTTTGTGCAGCATTTCAATCACTCAACGTGTCTTTTCCAGGTGATACAAGTGGAGCATTCAATTGTAGTTATTTGAAACTTTGACGAGAAAAAATGAAGCTAACCATAAATATTTAGTTTAATTTGATGAGCCGATTAGATGCTGGGTTCAGGTTCAGTAAATGTCCTGGGCGGGAAATCTGCTGAGCACATTCATGATCCTGAACAAATGAATCCTTTTGATAAGAACGCCCCCCCCGAGCTTTCCTCCGGTGCCACCCACAGGACAAGCATGAAAGATTAACTCAACTACTGTTAAGCTTTTGATAATAATCACTTTGTAATTGTTTTTGTTTATTCTGATACTTGAGTGGAATAAACACTGCAGTCACTAGAGGCTGCTAGCAGGATTTTACACTTCGTCTTGCTAACAAAACACCACCGTGGACTCCAAGTCTCTCTCAGCCGGTCTGGTACTGTGATCTTAGAGCAATTACTTTGAAGACGATGTCATTATGGTCGAAGAACGATGAGAAAACCGAGCGAGGCCTGCGCTGCTGATCAATAACCCTGCTGCTAATGTGAGAACGGACAGAAATAATGTGCTGAAGAAAAGGTGCTGAGGCCTAACGAGATGCCATCAGACGGTTAAAGAAAGAGCAGTCACTTGCTGGCCTTCGGTGAATGTCACCTGCCGTCGATGCGGGTTGTTGTGGAGACGTTGTTACCCGGCAGACGTCGCATTAGATCAGACACTTCTGTGAGATTACACGTCACCACTCACTCTGCTCATGGCCCGTTGCTATGACAGCAAAACAAAAATCTCCAGCACTTCCACCTGAAAATACCTTCACCTCCGGTGTGTGTGTGTGTGTGTGTGTGTGTGCAGAAGTGAATACTTAGAATTATTTATTTGAACAGTACTTAACCCACCCTGATGGAAAACCTTTTAAGAATCTGTTAGTGAAGCGCATGAATGGATAGGAAACGTAATCCAATATAGGCAGACAACTCCAAACACACTCCTTGCTATGAGAACATGTTATTACCTTTTGTTCTGCCGTTTGTATTGTAACTTTAACTCTATCGAGACCTTCCCTGCTTATATAACTGCCCAAGCTTATCTAAATCTAACCTAAACAGTTTGGCTGACAAGAAAATTTAGATTTGCTTTGAAATCAATACATTTCTCATTGATGTTTGTTAAAAAAAGCCAATTGAATGACTGAATGTAATTTAATTGGTAAGATATACATATATATATATATATATATATATATAAATTCTGTTTGTTATATCCCTTCTCACAGCCCAACAAGCGGTCATCTTACTGTCAGGAGATGTAAAAATAGTTTGGAGCCGACATTGTCAGAGGGGAGATCTCTGCAAGTAGGCAGTTTTTATTGTGCATTTCTATAAAGGTGTAGATTACTGAGACTTTAAGCTTCCTTAATGTTTTCTTCACAATCAACAGTCTCTACCTGCATGGGAAACGTGTAGCAAGTGGCCAAACTGACCAATCTGTGTTCTCGTCATCTTTGAACAACTCGAGGAACCACCACGATCTGCAAGGGTCAGGTGAGAGACGGAGACATCCAAAGGCATCAGTAGGTTACTATTCCATAGCCTTGTTAGCTTGTCTGCTTCCTGTCCCAGAAGGGAGTGTGCCTGGAGAGTCTCCATGTGTCCACAGCGACGCTGACCCTCAACACTGACTGGGAGACATTGCGAACATTAGCAAGCTTGGCTAGCTAGCTTCCACGTTCTTAGTGGAACACAACAATCCTCCCAAATGTTGAAAGGGGACAGACAGCTTAATGGTTAAAAGGTATATGGACGATGTCAAAATGTGTTTTCTAGTCAGTAGTGCAATATGGGATTTGACAACATATCCACGGCTCACGATCATCAGATAACCAACGTCACTGCAACGTCCATCCTGAAGGTCGAGGCTTGGACTCTTGGTTCCTCACAAAAAAATAGTGTGGGGAGTTTAAGTTCTGTCTGTAAGGATTTCTGACCATTTCTGTGGGGGGTTCTATCATTAGATACTCCAGAGGTTATTAAAACATACATCACAGACACACCACAGCTCACAGGAATGAACAGGGCATGCACAAAAACATACAGACAGTACAAACACTCCAACAGACTGGCTGAACTGGCACTCAAGTGTGTGCAGAGTTATAATCTCATCATCATAAATCAATATGCCAACAGAGGAGCAGCATTTATCACCAACCCACAGTAAGCAGGCAAAACCCACTCACTTACACCACAGACCACAGTGTGGCTGCAGCATGTGTCACCCCAAAAATAAGCACTGGAGCGAAGAGCCATTAGGAAACAGCCACGGTTTCCCTTGTGACTGCCGTTAGAAAGCCAGTCGCAGCACATCCACTCAATAGCATGTCTGTCTCTGTGCCTCAGTTGGCTGTGGACACGTCCACTCACGCCCAGCAGACCTCTCACCACAAAGCCCTGTCAGGCTTCAAGAACAGATCCGTTACGATAGTTTTAGACTCATAAAGGGTCTATGGCGCCGATGAGTTTGTCAGTGTACTAATTATGTCGTAGTCTGAATATGAAGACGTGATGGATTTCTTTGGTCCAGGTGAGGTACATGGATTCAGTCCGCTTGAAACTTCTCTTACATCAAGAAAGTCAATTCCCTCCAAGCAGGATTGTCTCCAGGTGTTTGTACATTTTCAACCATCGTTAAGAAAAGTGCCCGTTGGGTATTTGTGACCAGTAGCATTAGCATGTGTATTTAAATGCTTTTATGTTCCCCCCATTATTTAAAACTATTTAAAAAGCAGGGAACATACAAATACTGAGATAATGTTTCACCTAAACTATTACTAGACAAAGATATCAAACAAAAACCAGTAATCATATCAGATTAAAGCTAGCTCAAAGAACAAGGCAAGCCTCACAACAAGAACAGAGGTGCAACAGCTTTAATGTGAAAACCCAAGAGGCAGATTTTCCACAGCTGTAACTGTGTTTGAGCATAAGTCACATCGACAGTACAATAATCCACAACATCCACTTGAATATACCAGTGAAATTAAACTGAAGCGACATTCAAAGACAAGTTCAGTTTATCATCTTTGCTCTTGCATAGTTTAGACCAGTATTTTTCCCAGAGTGCTTCACTGATTGGTCTCATTCACACAAACGTTCAAACACTGATGGGACGGAGCTGCCATGCGAGGTGCTGATCCTCCATTGGGAGCCACTTGGGGTTCGGTGTCTTGAGCCTCTACTATGTCAGTAGTAACAGTACTCCGAGTCAATAGCTGATCTGGGAACATGGTGACACACCTATATGGAAGAGGAAATTGAGACGAGGGAGACAATGAATGAAACCGTCTTTCCAAAACCATCTATCAAAGTTTAATGACTGACTTGGACATTTTCTTGTACAATTAAGGATAATAAGCAACCTTAAAGTACATTGTCACAACTGCTTGGCAGGTAGAACGTTATTCTAATGGACAAAGTGAAGCTATGGAGGCTGTAATAATCTGGAATTATCCATTAAAGCACAGACGTCTGTCTGAGGCGGCAGACCTGTATTGTAGCAAGTCCTTAGGGAAATTATAGAATTATTAATCATCGTTTCACCCTCCCCCAGTGCAGCTAAAATATTATGACTGGACTCGATACCCACAAGACTTGATTTTTCATTCCCATGTATTTGTACTAATGTATCAAGGCTGTGTGATAAAACATGAGTTAAGGCACTTTTGCTCTTAGTGCAACACTTTTTGCTTCCGCTCTTCTAGGCAGGAGACAGTGTTACAGCAGCAGAGCCAAAGCCAGGAAAGAACAGTGCAGAGAGTATGAAACATGCAAAGGGAGAAGGATAAAGAAAGTTGCAGCCAGTGAGAGAAAGACAAAAATAAAGTCTCCGATGAAGCTTTTGCTGCCCTGCGTCATGTCCTCTCTATTTGTGGCTCAGGCCTCGGTCAGACAATGGCAAGAACAGGCGTCACATCTGTGAAAGCCTGACATCACAGACCGTTTCAGCACAGCTGGTCACACAGCGTGCATTGACGTCGCATTTATGTAACATGGGCACATTCATACCTTAAGAAATGATGCAGGCAAGCCAGCCGAGTCAACTCCCTCTGCTCGCTGTGACAGTAGACGCACAGTTTGTCTCCTAACTGGCGCCGTTTTTTTCATGGGAATCTGAGGCTGCTCTGCCAGAGGCAGATGATAAGGGGATCCAGGAACATTCACATTACAGTTCCAAGGTATGCAAACAACACACACACACACACAGTGTGGTGAAGCAATCTTTACACTTGGTTGATTCTGAATGAGACTTGAATTTCTATTGCGGTCTGCACCTACACGGTTTAACAAAAAAGGAGGTCTCTCACTACTTTGATAGTGCCTTCAAATATATTATATCACCCTGAGGGGTTAATGTAGTATTTAGCAGAAACTTATTATATTGTATTAATCAGGGGTGTGGACCTCTGCTGATCTGTCCTTCAAATATGCTGTTTTAAGACATTTAGACTGGAGACTGACATTTTTTCCAGGATTCCTGAGGGATTTCCACGAGATGGGAGTCAGTTTCACTATTCATCACATGACTGGAACACAACAGGAAAAGTAGTAAATGGGAGCAGAAGGGACGGGAATGATAGTAGGTCTGTTTGATCGGGTTGGTTGCAGTCATCTGACCAGTGCATGACGTGTGTGGACTGACGACAACAAAACTCAAATGCCAACAATGGAGTCGGAGTCAGACTCAGGAGAGACAGCGTCGAAACACCAAATCCGCTCCTGTGACACCTTTTATTTTAGACCCTATTTACATCTGGTTATGATATCTTGATAGTGACCATCCAATCATAGACTTTTGCATTCACACCATTAATAAAGGGCTATATATGCAGAAGCAGTTGAATTAAGTCTGAAGTGCATTTACACCTGCATCAACTTGCGTGTTTATCCAGAAAATATATCCAGTTACATGTTAACATCAGGTGTTGTATGGGTTCTAATTCTTATAAATAAAAGCTGCAGGAAAGAAAATGGGTCATTTTAAACTGAGGCAACCAACCCCTCACCCCTTTTGTACTTGCCGGGCGGAGCTGCTGTTTATAGCGGGAAATGACATCGTCAGGGGAACAAGAATTGGTCGTTAACAACTTTTGATAGAGTCTACAAATGCTAACAGTTTATACATTGCTTTTCTGCCTCCAGAGAAAATTGCACTCCCACTGACCCGTTGATTGTGTTGCCTGTCAAAATGTCCAGCTAGGCAGTGTTCCTCATGCAGCTTGCACACGGCTTCAGTCAAAAATAACTAGGTCACGAGGACTCGTTTTCTGTGCATGTAAATACAGCATGTAGCACTGGTGTGACATAGATCAGTCACTGACAACACATGCTGTTTAGAAACAGAGGTGCAGAGGCAGAAGCACCCATTCACCTCCTGCCAGTGTGTCTGTGTTTAATAAGGACGTGATGACATTTCTGACATTTGTGTCATCTGCAAAATGCTTTCATATGGGTGTAATCACAGCGTAGTGGCGTGAATGATCGCGGCCTCACCTCAGAGCAAACTGCCAGAAGGATCTGTAACACTGTAAACAAACAGCCTGGATGACGGGCTGCAGAGCTGCAACGATGCTCGATTACCATTTTGAGAAACGATTAATTGTTTCATTCGTTTTTCAAGCAAACTTGTCTTTGGGTTTAAAACTGTTGGTTGAACACAAGAAGCAATTTGAAGACGTCACTTTAGGCTCTGGGAAATTGCAATCTTGAAACTAACTGGCAGATTATACAAATTACTATCACATGATAATAGAACTTGTCAATCACCAACAGAATAAAGAAGCAACTCAGACTCAAGCTGAACCACTCGATACTGCCTCCACGTTTGTCTGTAAACGGTTTCAATTTAACAGGGATCGATGTTAAGATATCATCCAAAAACTCAACACTTCCTGTGCATTCTTTCCACATTAAAAGCCCTTAGATATCTCATAAGGCATATTCTCTTCATTTCCATGCAGGCTTTTAGTGTGAAACATCTCCAGGAAGGCATCTTAACACTGAGATGTGTGTTAAATGAAAGCAATAAGAACGATGAGCATGTTGTACTGATGGCCTGCTGTGCTGTTGATGATACATTTAGCATGTGAGCCCCCACATTCCAGGTAAGTCCATTCATCCACTGTGTTTTTACCTGGTCTTCATTGGGGACTTGCTAGACTATGTGGACGATTGTGTTCTAGTAGCTAAATAAGCCGTCGCTTTTGTTTGAGACTGAGCCGTTATCTATAGGTTTGTTTCCAGTTCAGCAGTCGGATCCATTGCAGGTTCACCCAATAATAAAAGCAGAGTGGAAGTGGGGCTTGTAGCACAGTCCAGGGTCCCGTTGTCTCATTATCTGTCCATTATGTGCACCCCAAGGCAACCACAATGCAGGGGGCCAATTTTCACTCAATCCAATTAAAATGTCAGACGAACCTTTTGCTGCATTTATTGCTTACAGTTATTTACATTTCTGGAAAATAACAAATAACACCGATACGCTACCTGCAGACGTCATGGACAGGTAACCCTGGCATGCAACACACCTGGCTGCATTACCCCCCCCCCCGCCCCCCCCGTGTATAAAAAGTAAATTACACCAAAATGAACAATCCAGGTTTCTGTTCACCTGCGTGCAGTTGTATCTTGATTTCTCACGTTGCAGCCAATGTGTTCTGTACAAATGTTCAGGACCCTGGATGAGGAGGAGGAGTCCAGGTAGCATATTCAGGTTCCTCGAAACCAGGGTAAGACCTGATCCCGGTTTCTGAAACCAGGATAGCACGTTTACATGTACAACACATAACAAGGATACTCCAAAACCTGATCATAACCAGGATACTAAAGGTTTTAACCCACCAGTAGGAAGTTTGACATAAACTAAAAACTGATAGACCCGACATGTTAACATTCCACTAAAGTCAAATAAATGTATTCAGAGATCTCCTGTATCCCTCTGAGCTAAGCTTAGGCTGCATAAATGTTTCAAAGGAGTCAGCCTCCTATAGAAAGTAAAGGTGTTTAACATTCACTCCTTTCTGCATGTACAACAGAAAGCAGTGCTTCATGCACCGGGCTCTGTTCAGATACTGCTCACATTTCCTCAGACACATAATGTCATCCTCAACCTCAATGCAGGGCTCCGGCACAGAGCAGTACAACAACACCCCCGAGCTCTGCAGATGGCCAGAGGACTGCAGGCAACTCGTCCAATTAGAATCTCTCCAAACAAGGTTCCTGTGTTTCGTTGGGAGATCATTTCTATATTTGTCAGCTGCAAGGCTTTCCAAACACAGTGTAGTCTCAAGTTCTTAACCTGATTCATTCGGATGCGTGTCCAAAGCTCCAGTCTCACCAAAATCGAATGCCAGATGGATAACTTCACTGCTCTGCTTTATGCAATTAAAAGGTTTTAAAACTCTCCATATTGCGAAGTTATAAGGAGAAGAATGGGTGCATTGAGAGTGTGTGTGTGTGTGAGTGAGAGAGAGACTAAACCCAAAACCCTTTGACACCACATACAGAGGCTTCATTTTCACTGTTACATTTAAAAAAATGTTCAGAGCAATTTGCATTTTTGAAGCAGTTTTCTTCAAACAGCAGAGCAGAAATTACCTCTCTCTCCTCATTAAAGCACACAGAACTCCACAGGAATGCAATATGAGACCAGAACTACTTAGTGCCAACACCTACTTACTGTACTTTCAATACGAGCCTTAAACTCCCACCGAGCCGAGCCAACAGGTATGAAAGGTTATGTGATCAACCTTTTAGATTGTGTTTCTCTCGTAAAATGCTAGCTTTAAGCTGGTGTGCGTGGATCGTTTACATTTGTATTTTTAAAGTGTGCATTAGAGAACATGAGCATTCACTGAAAATACAATGTAATAGCTTTGACTGCAAAATGAAAACACCTTTCTACCGTGCTGAAACAAGTCTATTAGCATTTAAGACTCCATGTTTTACATGGCGCCCAAAGTAAAGGTGATTTTGAACGCCTTGCAGGCAACACACATTTTGCAACTTGGCATCTGTTTGCTTGTGAGTGCATCTGGAAATGCAGAGAGTGAAGTCAAAGATGGGGAATAAGAATCATGGTAGACAGAATTTCATTGGCTTCAATCAGATGTGTCCAGGTCGTGTGCGACACATCAGACTGTGGCTTGCATTTTGTAATCAGTCGCCTAAATTGAAGAAAGCCACCTAATCTTTCTCACAAACAGCAGCAGGATCAAATTTATATAAATGTGACCTCTGAGGAGCCAGAAGCAGCTCCCAGCATCCATACAAATTAGAGGATAAGTCTGGTGATACTCGGTTTTTCTTCTCGTCAACAAATCCCAGGAATTGATCTGAGTAAAAAGTAGTGTGTGTGCATCACAGCCTAATACATCTTCTTCCTCTGAGCCACAGAGCCCCAGTGTTGTCCACAAACTGTTGCACTGGCTGACATGTTCCTTCATTACCATGAAAACACACTGTAGTTTATGTTGAATCCAACAAATCACCATCCTGCTGCAGGGAATACTCAAGAGCTCAAAATGTGTATCAATTCGCCACTGAAACTGCACTATTTCCTCCCGAGTAATGTTTGTTAAATACTACAGCGGCCAGCTGTTTGAATGAATGACCATATATATTGTTAATGTTTAATACTTAATATCTGTTGGCACGTTCAGTAGGAGCCATTGGGCTCAGAGCCACAGACATGGCTGAATATCTAACAGTTCAAACTTTAACAGGCCAAACATTTGACCTCAAAATGGAGTGAAGAGGATACCTACTGTAATTTAAACACTCCTTGTAATATTGTGCTTCAAAGTGACGATGAAGATGTCGTCAAATAAGAAATATCAGAAGAATATCTGGTTTTTATTTTGGATTGAACATGTTGAACCTGACCAAACACTTCCAAACAAAGACAGACAGCTGAGGCAAAGCAAACAAACATCTGTGTTTGTCGGAGAACTCGATGGGTGTGCCGTGGGATTTCCAACGTCTCAGATCCTCTTTGGATTGCGATGCACTGAAATGAAATCCTCTTGTTTTTGCTGGGGACGCCTGGAAGACCCCCGGGGACCTGGCTCAGAACAACAGATCTGCTAGCTGGTGCTCTACGTCTACATGAAGCAGAATGTAGGACAGACATTAACCAACGTTATTAACCACGTGGTGAAGAAAGACACAGGAAGCAGCCGACACGTCACATCTGCAGGGTGCTGCAGAGGAGCAGCAACTGGAGCGTGCATCAGTCAACACATCCATCTCCTACAGTCTGCTGCCTCCACCTGTTACTCAACCTGTAGCTTCAAATCCACTCTGCTGTGATAAGGCAACACCATCTGCTGCTCGCACCAACACTAAACACCTACATGGCGCATTAAGCATGTGAGAGTGTGTATGTGTGCAGCATTTGTAGGTGTACACATTATACCGGGCCAATTTAGTTTTTTAAATGCATCTCTGACAATGTAAAATGTCCTTATAAATCTTAAAAAGGGGACATTCTGTAATGCAAATGTCCATGGGTTGAAGTCTTAACACAAGATTTAAAGCGGATTTCAATCCTGAATTGACTGACAGGTGTTTAAACACAAGGACACTAAATAGGAAGAGACATCGACTCCAAAAAGAAGGTTTAGAAAAGCATCAAAAAGGGTGAACTGAGTCATAAAGACAGTTTAGAGTCAGTTAAACATCAGTTCACATTACAGAAACACAGATGTTGAGACGTTCACAGCCACAGAGCCCACACCTCCTCACACCTCACCGACTGGATGGGTCCTTTGCCAGCATGTATGTTGTAGAGCTCAGCATCAAGTCAGTGACAGTAATATTCAGCTTTGCAAGACCAAGGTGAAGTATATTGTGAATACTTCATACCCCATCACCTACAGACTGTCGTTAGCGGAGCTCCAACTCAAACAAATCAAATCGTGAGATGTCCAAAGATTCCCACCCCCACAAGATGTACCATGAAGAAGAACTAAACTTTGAGAAAACCTAAAATAATTTACTTATTTGGCTATTTGAGACTTTTAATTGGACCTAATGTCACTAATTCAGATAATACGACGGACGTCGGGTTGTATTAGCAAAAATCTGACTTCAGTGAAGCAATTCTGACCTTGGCTACTGACCACTCATCTCATGGCTACTCTACCAGAAGCAAAGCAACACGATGCGTTTACAGCACTGCAAGAACAAGTGGGGGGTGAGAGGATCCATCGCACCACATTGTTTTAATGAAGAAGACTAAAGAACACTGAGCTCATGATCGAATGTTGTCTTCTGTGAAACTGACGTCACGTCAGAGGTGAAGCTTTGCAAAGCTACGCAGGTCTAGGAGGAGGTGACTGACCTGGTCGTCGTGTTTGTAGGTTAGAAACTGATCTTCTGTGGCATCCTCCATGAAGCTGCCCTGAGGTGAGAGTGCAAACTCTGGCAGGAACACTGCACTCTGGGGCTGCGTCTCTGCACACTGACAACACACAGTTTCAGCTCATCAGTATCCACAAAGTGCATGGGAATAATAAGTCAGATCAAGATCATAAGAATAAGAATATATAATATATAATAAGAATTCAAAGCATGCACATACACACACACACGCACACAGATATCCACAGCAGAGTCGGACCGTTGGACCCTTTGGTGCCGTGTCATGGGTTATAAATCTGATCTCAGTCCCTCCCAAGTTCATCTAGTGAGTTAAAAGCTGGAGCTTTCGGGTGTTTTCTTAACAGAGGCTGTGAAATCATCTCCCCGAACAGCACCGGGATCCCCCCCCATCCTTCACAACTCACAGGGAAGGAAAGCTGCGCTCCATTTGGACCACACCATCCACTGACTCTTCCAACACGACCTTGTTCCTAAAAGGACAGAGCACGCGTTGAATATTCATCTCATTGAGATTTATAAAGAGTTTGTGGATGATCAGCATAATCCAAAGGCAGGAAGGGGAAGACTGATTATCAGGCAGCGAGAAAGGAATAACTGGCATCTGGCATTTCGAGGGCTCCCCAGAGAGAGAGAGCGAGTGTGTGCGTCCAGGCCACTTGAATTGTGTACGAGAGAGATGATATACCATTAAGATTAGTGGCAGCCGTGTCTCCTGCAGGCTTTTAGGGCCACTTAGAGACAGACACATCAGAAGTGCCACTGGTATGCGTTTCCCCGAGGAGAGTCTGAGTACTGGCACACTTTCATCACTTACCAACCTCTTCACTCTTTAGTTCCATCTCTCTCACATTCAAATGTACTTTACTGAACCCAAGTACATTTCTGCTTCAGCATGTTTAAAATGTATAATATATATATATACACACACACACACACACACACACACACACACACACACACACTAATTCAGAATAAGAGGTGATGGTTTTCACACCATAACATTTACTATACAACACTAAGCTAGCAGGGTAGTGCTAGCAAATGCTACATTTTATCATTTCTTTAAAACTATAACTGATTTGACCACTTGGGGCAGCATCAACAAGCTGTAAACAAGACTGACATTTTGTCTTGTGGGAATAGAAAACTGTTTCATTGAATGCAAACGGCTATATTCTGAGAAGACGACAGACTCGCGGGCCTCCTGCACTACTTCTTGTTTATCGCTGCACAGATACAGACGCAGCAGGGGGCACAATGATCAGAAGCAGAGTTGAGCTTGTAGTGCTGATATGAGGAGTCCAGGCAGAAGGGAAAAGACCCAAGAGCAGACAAACAGGGAGGCTCCAGCAGTGCAATGATTTGTTACACGCAGGTATGGAAAGACAGGCAACAGGTAACGGACAGATCCAGGTGTGCAGCTGGTGTACACTAAAAGCTTTTTTACAGCCCCTTGCATTGTTTTTGGTCTGAACACTTGCTAAAAAAGAAAATACTCAACAGAAAAGCTGGATTTATAGTTGTGTATTGGGGGTTATAACGTGGCTTCAGTCTTTGAACGTAGCAGCTTTAGCTCGGGGCTGCAGAGAGCGTGATGGACACAGGAACTGGGACTGCTTGTGTTTTTGATGCTGGAGGAGATCGTTGATGGAAAAGACAACATTAAAAAGGACATGTTCACTATTGTTTAAGTCTGTCTTAAACTAAAGGTCGACGTTTTTCTGGCTCTGATAGTGTTCATACAAACCATACAAATTAAGAGATCCTCATGGAGGACAAGATCCAAAACCATCATTTGAAAACATGTCATGGCAGCCAGAAGAAAGGAAAGCAAGAGATATATGCAGAGGGTGACAGAAACAGGTGATCAGGTGATCCAATCAAACAAAGACAGGAAGAACACGGCACACCAGATACAAAACCAACCATTTCAAAGTAAAACACAATGTCCAACAAAAGTTCATGCTGGGAAAAATAATGATTTTATTATAGTGGTGAGTGTGTTCAGATTGTGGCTTGTTACGTCTGTCTTTGGTGCAGCAGACAGAGAACTCTACATCTCTGACCGCCTACACATGATTTCAGTAACTGATGACTTACCAGTTGTGTGAGAAATGCAGCTCTACTGCGAACAGTACAACTGGGTTTGACACTTAAAATACAAAGTCATGTCTGAAAGGGGAGTGATTTGTCATCCCAATAGAGAACCATGTCCCTACTAGGCCACACACACACACACACACACACACACACACACACACTGATGGAAAGTCAGGTTATCCTGCTGTGGAGTCACTGAGTTGTAGCCGTGCAGCGCTGCATAGAGCAGTTCCCCTAATTGAGTTTACACACCAGTGGAAGGACCGTGTCAGGACAGCCAGCACCCTGCCAGCACCCTGCAGCGGCTGGTTCACGCTGGATCACTGGCTTACCTCAGAGGAGCCAGTACTGGGATAATAATACAGGGAGGGCAACCCCCATCCCAAGGGACCACATACTGCACCAGAGGAGGCAGCTGTTACATAGTGTGGGAGGGATTACTTGTTAAAGCCAGTAGCGAAGCTCCTGTGCAGTAAGTCAGAAAGCAAAGCCTGAGTGTGTTCACATCAAGAAGATTTGTTCTGCTCCAGTGGCAGACCCCGAATACTTCAGAAGGGGCTCTGAGACATACAGGGTCAGGTTCAATACATGTTTTACTATTCTACCAATTATTTTAATATCATTATTACCTGATGTTTTGGTAATACTGTCAGTTACATTCATGCCATAAAGCAAATTGAACTGACTTCCCTCACTCAGCCTGACTGTGTGATTATGTTAGCTGATTTTATTTTGGGAGGGGGGGGATTACTTTCATTGGTTTTGGCGTAACCAATCATAGCGAGTGACGTCTTGTGTGCTCTCAAAAAAATACTGATTTAAAAGTTGCTACTTCTGTAAATCATCTCATCTTTCAACCCAACCGGTCGAGGCAGATGAGCGCCCACCTAGAGCCTGGTTCTGCTCGAGGTTTCTACCTGTTAAAGGGAGTTTTCCTTGCCGTTGTCGCCTAGTGCTGCTCATGGTGGGAACGTTGGGTCTTTGTGTGGAAGTGGGTCTCGACCGGCTCCATGTGATTGAGCTCTGAGATAACTTTGTTATGATATGGCGCTATATAAATAACATTGAATTGAATTGAATTGAAGTGCCCCACAATGCATCCTGCCTCCTGGCGTGACTGAACTCTTTGTGGTTGGATGTTTCTTGCCTGCTTGGGATTAAACGTCTTACTGTTCTCACGTCGGCAGGTTTGTACCATTTGACTTTTCAATCAATTAACCAGATATTTTCTAAAACAGTTGTTCATCCGGGAGAGTTATATGCCAGTCGATGCTGTCGGAGTCACTGCACATTGTCTTTGGGAATAACTCCTCTCACTTCACATCATCTGCACACAAAAATCGATGGTTTCTGAATCACTATTGTTCGTTGGTCCACTTGCAGACTTGCACCTTGTTATATAAGTCGGACCTGTGCAGACTCAAGCCTCAAGTGAATGTGTCACGTTAATATAAATACTTCAGCAGCACAAAGCTGAATACATGGAGAGATTAAATTGTTTAACTTGTTCGCCTGAGTTGAAAGCACAGCAACAGATTTATCATTTAGTTATTGCTGTTGCGTTGCTGAGCAGATTCTTCTAACGTCAAATCTGTTGACATCGAGCAAATGAACACCAGCGCTCCCTCCTGCTATGTTAAAATGTCATCTTGTGAGCAAACAGGAACTCCCAAAGTCCCAGTCTGTGATTTCTGTAACGAAGAGATGAAGACAGAAAAGAAAAGCAGAGGATGAAACTGCCTCTGAATGTGACACACACACACACACACACTCACACACACACACACACACACAGCTTTGATGCACATGACTGCTCATATCTGCATTTGTGTGCAATGTGAGGACTTGTTACTGTGACGATGACGGTGATGTTGAAAGAGATGAAGGTGATGATAATACTGATTGATATGTGCTGCATTGTGTGTGTGTGTGTGTGTGTGTGTGTGTGCCAGCTGGCGAGCTCTCGGAGCTGTTAGCGCTAACACTTTAACTCATGAAGTCGATGCTGTCTCACAAAGTGCTGACTCGTCTGCTCACCGGACCGCAAACACATTTGAACAATAGACAATAAGAGGCTGCAGGCTGATTTACAGGAACACCTCAGGGTTGTAAGGATCTCACCTGGTGGGAAACCAGCACAAAGGCTTCATGTGATAGGCCCATCAGGGCTTCTGTCAATGGATCTGTATCGAATCAAATAAACCTGATCAAATGCTGAGGTGGAAGTGGATGAAGAAGTCCTTTAGGAGGTTCTGGTGGTCAGTGATAAGGTCTTGTGGTAATAGAGGGAGTTCTAGAGCCCTTGTGTATTTACAGTGGGTTGTTAGAAGGTTCTGGTGGTCACAGAGGAGGTTGAAAATATCCTTTAGGAGGTTCTAGTGGTTACTGAGGAGGTTGAAGGAGTCCTTTAGGAGGTTCTAGTGGTTACTGAGGAGGTTGAAGGAGTCCTTTAAGAGGTTCTAGTGGTTACTGAGGAGGTTGAAGGAGTCTTTTAGGAGGTTCTAGTGGTTACTGAGGAGGTTGAAGGAGTCCTTTAGGAGGTTCTAGTGGTCAATGAGGTGGTTGAACGGGTCCTTTAAGAGGTTCTTGTGTTCACAGAGGAGGTTGAAGGGATCCATTATGATGTTCTAGAGGTCACTGAGGCCTATGGGAGGTTTTGGCGTGACATTGCTCTCCACCACCATCATCACAACACCAAATAAGGGAATATCCTTTGGAAGAAAGGTGAGTAGAGATCCCCATGTAGCCTGTGGAACCTGGAACACTGAAGCCATTCTCAACACATTCCTACAACACTTTAGGTTGGCTTTTGCCTTCATCTGTCTCCAGCCTGTGCACACAATGTCAGATTTAATGGAACGTTGTTAGGATTTCTTGCCTGGAATGAAGGTGTTGGACACACAGACGGGCAGACTGTTGTCACTGCAGCCCCAAGACCTTCTGCAAGCTGAGCCAACACTGTGTTAAACCTCAATGTTGTTTTTCTTGTTTGTTCAGACTCAAACCCACAGTGACTTTATCTACTAACACGTCCTGTGTGTCTTTTATTAGACTATTAAAAACACATCAGAGAGCCTCACAGTTGTTCCTTCATCACCATCAACACACACACACACACACACACACACACACCGTCCTGCTGCCCCAAACAATCAATAGAACACCACATGTGGATCCATCCGCCGCTGTAAATAGTCCCCAACAAGTGCACTATTTTCTCCTGTTTGTTTTAAAACTACAATAAGCAGCTGTTTCAGGATATGATTATATTTGTGAGGCGTTTTTAAAATATTGAGGTCTTCAGTAGGAACCAATGGGCTCAGAGCTGAGACGTCGGGACAAGTGAGAGACGCACTAACATATTTATTTAATGTGATTTGTTGACAGTGAGAAAAATTCTGAATAATGACAGAATTCACTTTTAAAGACGTGTGTTTGTGTGTTTTAAGACCATCTCTAAACATTTCTCTTTATGAGATATCCTGTTTTTATGTGACTGATACAGGGATCACTTCCACATTTCCATTTATGTATAAAGGATGTCAACACTCAAACCCTCCCTCTGTGTGTGTGTCTACATGTTGGACTTTAGTAATATATTATTTTCTCGTTATCTGAAGGTCGCTCGACCAGCGCTGCTCTGGTACGCTTCCTTTTTTGTGCAAGGCATGTTGCTAAACCTCTGTGTGTGTGTGTGTGTGTGTGTGTGTGTGAGAGATTGTTTTTGTTTAATGTCTCCTCTTGCAGTTATGAGTCTCTCTGTCCTTGTTGGTGCTGAGTGTCTAGGAACAGAATATTCTGATATCGATGATATTTTGGCTAATTCAGTGGTTCTCTACAACAATAATGATGCCATATGAAGCAACAAACGGAGGTCAGTAAGTCCTTTGGGTTTGCAGCTGCAGATTTTTTTAAATGGCGGCTGAAATAAAAAGCTGCTCAGAAATGTTCAGCTCTGCCAGCCCCACCCCCAAGGTACCTGTACTTTTGGAGGGGACTGCCACCTGAGCAGGGACTGTTTGGGGGTTAAATGAATAACCTCATTTAGACTCTGGTTCCTGCAAAAGTTCCTGTAAAGGTTCATGCAAAGGTTCCAGTAAAGGTTCATGCAAAGGTTCATGCAAAGGTTCCAGTAAAGGTTCATGCAAAGGTTCCTGTGAAGGTTCATGCAAAGGTTCCTACAAAGGTTCCTGTAAAGGTTCATGCAAAGGTTCCAGTAAAGGTTCCAGTAAAGGTCTCTGTAAAGGTTTCTAGAGTGCAGTGGAAACACTTCTTCTGTTTGACTGTTGATTTCTTTCTGCTAAGAGTCACTTTGGACTCAGGTTTTAACAACGTAGCAGTAAAACACATTTCATGAGCCGTGAGAAACTCCTCAAGGTTTAGGGCTCACTAACTAAAAGTGGACTTTAAGTCTCGTTCCCTCCGGCCGACCTTGACTCCCAAGCCTACCAACATTAAGGCTAATTCAACACGTCTGAAGGAGCCTGGAGACATTTCTCCATTCAAAAAGAACATCTGATTTTGGGATTACGTAATTGTTCAGACCTGGAATATGAAAAAAAAAAATTCAGTAATTCTTATATTCAGACCAATAATACCAAGAACATTTACCAAGAACTTCAGGTTTTATTAAGAGGGTTAATCTTTTTATCTCTTGTTTTTTACATTAAATTGAGCATAGGTCTGAAATAAAGTAAAACGTTTTATATTACACTGCATGAATCCCAAGAAATGACTCCCTACTGCAGCATCGTCAGACCGAACACACGCCGAAGCAGGTTGTCAGCAACTTCTCATTGACCTCCAGGATGTTTCTCTGGCGGCTGAACTTCACTCTTGAAGACGGCTTCCTTCTTTGTCTTTAACAGATTTAATAAACAGTTTACACAACTGAAGTGTTGGCCGTTTCACTGTTTACTTATATGGGTACAGGACTAAAGATGCAGATGCTTGTGTGATAGTTAAGATGAGTCGTTTATCTGATATGAACTGTGGAGAACATCAGATATAAT
>JAVQJL010007657.1:0-18699 GCA_036024295.1 Nannoperca obscura
GTAAGTTGAAACCACTATTCGAAACAAGTGAACAGAATGCATGTTAGTAAGTTATCTACATTTTGAACTTGCATTGCGAAGTTGAAACAACAAGTAATATACAGTCATGTCAACTTACAGCAAGCAATTGAAAGGAAAACTAGACTCAAAATACTGAGTTAAAACAATTAGTAAATCTAGTTTGATTTGACTTATAACTTTAAGGCAGCAATTGAACTTAAGTTTTTAAGTGTCAGGATTGTATGTGTTCTCCCTGTGCTTTCTGTTGTCCCTCTGTTTTGTTCTGTTAGTTTTTTTGTGGGCAGGAGCTTGTCAGTCCTGGGCATGGGCAGGCAGTCCCGGACGTGGTGGAGCAGCTGCAACTCATCCTAGTAATCATCCTCCTGGCTTCTTATACCCGGTCCTGCTCTCCACTCATCGCCAGATTGTCCCGTCTACCAGTGTGGTTTTGACTCCGGCTGCTTACGTAGAAAGTGTTCTTCATGATACTTACCTGTATTCGTTTGTGTTTCTCGTCTCCCAGCTGCTCCGTCCTGCCGGTCTGCCTGCCCGCTCGCCAGCTCGTCGGCTCCTCGTCCCTTCATGCTTCCTAGCTTCCTGAGTTTGTCTCCTTGTTCAAATAAACACCCTCTAAACCGATTACTGCCTTCGTTTCTGCATTCTGGGATCCGGAACTCACCCTCAGTTACAACATTAAGTTGAACTATATGGATTTTTATTACAGTGTAGAGTAGTAGAGGGGAAGATTCTTGCAAAACATGTTTTTAGTCATTAATCAGGCCTGAATTATTTGGACATTGACAGTTCTTGCTGTTTTAGCTGACTGGCACAGGATTTTGGAGTCAAATGTAAATAATGAATATGTGCTCGAAGTGCAGACGTTCATGTTTAATTGAACAGAATTTACATCTAGATGCAGCCATTCAGTTCTAGGAACACAAACTTAATTGTACAAATCCATTAATCATGGATAAAAGAAAAGAATTCTTGGCTGTGAATCTGTTACAGTGAGTGACTGACTACAGGATGCAGGCACGCTCTGGGTCCACTAGTTCATTTCTTGGCTGTCTGTCAGGCTAACTGGCTCATCACAGTTCCTTCTCCTTTACTGTTATTCCTTCAGCTTCCAAAGAGCAAACGACCACTGTCCTGGAAGTACTGAACTTGTCATTCACTTTTTCTGCAATCTGAATGGCCCTGGGGAAAAATCTGACAGAATTATATGAACACATTATAGGAAGAGATTTTAGCAGCAGAGATCAGTTGCATATTTAAGTAACCTTTGGAATGATGTTGCTGGAAAGAAGCCACTAGCTCGTGGAGTTCCAGGTGAAGCTTGTGGTGTTTTTGCTGCATCAAAGCAGTGGGAAGTGTCTCACAGCCTCCTTCAGTAACATAAACTGCAGACATCCCGCTAAAAAATAAGGGAAAACTAAACAAACCCAAGTCTAAACAAATGATAGAGAGTAAAGTTTAGGAGCCACTTGTCTTGAGCCTGGAGCAAGAAACAAGCAACAAACCTCAGATTCCTACTGGTATTATATTGCAGGCAAGTGCCCGACCCTGCTCTAAACGTAATCACAAGAATCTTGAACTGGATTCTGAATTTGATTGGAAGCCAGTGTAAGGAAATCAGGATTGGTGTTACATGAGACCTTTTGGAGGGAAAAGTTGTTGAGAAAGAGAGAAGTTGTTGTTGATGCAGTAGTGACAATGTTACGGACTGTGTCAAACAAGATTTTGGGATTCCATCGATCACTTGATACAAAGTTAGCTCTGGCATCCTTAACCATGTCATTAAAATCGGTGAAAAGTTATTTTAAATACTGAGAGTGAACTTGTAGATGATAGATGATCCACAAACGCTCAGCACTTCGACAGACTCGTTTAAATGAGCAAATACATCATTCATCCAAGGGGAGGAATTGATTAGAGGAGCCAATCTAGTCTTTACAGGAGCAACTTGATCTGGGACTGAAAGGCAGAGCTCATTAAAAGATTGTGTTTGAGAATCCACATGACTGTTAGAAATGAAACCAGGGTTATTATAAAAGGTAGCAGAAAACTGTGCTGCAGAGAGATGGTTTAGAGTGAGAGTTAATTTCAAGTCTTAATGTTCAATACAAAGCTACTGGCTTTGTGTTGTAAATTAGGCCTTCTGGCTAATTTACAGCAGCTGATTTTCATATTTGCTGTCTACACAGAGGTCAGTGGAGCCCTATGTAAAGCTTAATTGGACAGAACACAATGAACATGGTGTCAGTTGGGGGAAAAAAATGTTTTTCTTTCTGTGATTTTCAATGTTCAGTCATTTCAAGGATGCTTGTTCCTCTGGTTTATAGTGCCTGTCTCTTGGGGTGCTTGGCCCAATAACCCCCGTCCTCAGCCGTGTGGATTCAGAGAGCCCAGGAGGAGCGTGCATTGCAGTGGCTGAAAATATCAATAAAGTTTTATTGGTCTGCGAGGACAGGATAAGAAAAACAAATTGCAGAATGAAGCCTGTAATCGGAAAAACACAACATTACATAAGGGCACATGAATAAGATTTGCTGGACGTGTTAGAAATCTGTTGGATGGAATGAAGACAGACAGACGTACATTACTGCAACTTAAAAACCTGTTAAATATCTTCATATGCTGTTTGTTCGATCTATGAAAGGTCGCCACAATCTTTTGCAATCACAACAGCAGAGACTACCTTAAATATAATCATTCTAATCACTTCAGAAGCAAGGTAATGAGATGCTTCTGATGTCATTTCTCCTCCACGCACACGACGAGCATGCATACATCCCCATGTGAAATAACAAATACCTTGTTATTCTGACAAAAGGAAGACAATCTCCTCCCCCAGGGTACATATTAAGGTAACTTGGCCTGTATTGTAGCTTACTCAGCAGAATAGTTTAACTCTGCGTCATGACAGTACACTACGATAGGATTAAAATAATTACTATCTGCTGTCTTTCAACAGGGCTGTGTGCCATGAGCCAACCTATAGAATGTGCCCACAGGTCATCCTGAGATCAAACGCTTCATCTCGTTATGATTAGTTCACAAATGTGTCCGACACAAACAACCTGAGACTGGACAACGCAGGAAATCCAATTTATGAATCATCAAATTTGATACCATATGGCCTTAGCTTAAGGGTGACATGATGTGATCTTGTAATGTTATAGTATTTCTGTCATACCGTTACTACACTTCTTTCTCCTTCTTCTTTCTTTTCTTATAAAGGCATCTTCCACTGACCTGAATGTATGTTTCCAAGCTGCGTTGTATACCATCATGTAATGCTCATGGCAGCTTTACACATGACTGTATGCATCCTTTAAATTTGTATATTTTGAGTTTTGTAGTATTTTTATAATTGTTTTTACATCCACTGTGAAAGTATTAAGCTTAGACAGTCAATAACAACTACCTGCAGTAGTTTAGTAAAACACAGCAGTCGGTCTGTGACTGTGCTTGATATTTTATTTAGTCCCATGTTATGGAAGTAGATGTTGTTTCTTTCTCTCCTATATCTGTGTCAAGGCTCTGCTTAAGCTTTGCTCTTGTGAGTCTGTGTAGTTCATCCAGGTCTCCATGGTGGAGAGAAAGCAACACCTGAAGTTGCTTGACATCCTTCCGGATCCATTCTTCATATATGTTTACGATCTATCTTAAATGTTGTAACCCTGGGAGTCCACACTGTAATTTTGCCATGTTGGTCTATTCTGTACACATTACATGCATCCCGTGTCTGTCCACCCTAGCAGAAGGATTTCAATTACATTTTTCAATTTCAATTTTATTTAAGCACCAAACCATAACAGAAGTAATCTCAGAGCACTTTTCATGTAATGCAAGTCTACAACGACTCTTTATTTCCACAGAGACCCAACAGTTCCCACCATGAGCAGCACTACATGACAGTGGCAAGAAAAACCTTTACATGAAGAGTTCCCTGAGATAGCTTTATGATTTGTCACTGTATAAATAAAACTGAATTGAATTGAATAGAAATGTAAAGTGTAATTAACCCTCCTGTGGATTTCGGGTCAAATCCGACCGATTTTCATAAAGTCATAAAAAAAGGTTTTTCTCTAATTGCCTCAAGGCCTTATGATGTCCTCCACACTGGGCATTTGAACATATACAATTGCTGATCACCACTTTCATTGAATTTTGAGTTGTCTAATCAACTTTGTAACACCTGTGGTTTTCCCGGTCAGAAATGACCGGCATAGGAAATTAATGGTTAGTACTAGATTATGTTCATCCATTAGATGGAAAACATCCCTGTGCACACCCACTTTCACACACACACACACACACACACACACACACACACACACATACACACACACACACACACACACACAAACACACATATATATTCCCCCACGTGAACCTCACATTTCAGACTGAAGAATCAGGAGTCAATTATGGGAACCTGTCTCTTTCTCACACTTATGTGCCCCTCCCCCCATGTGAACCACACTTTACAGAATAAACAATGTATTATATCCTCTCATAGACACTCTACATAAACCTTTATTTGTGCCTTGCTCTCATTTTACTCTGTGACCACAATTTACTATCAGAGAGGCTCTGAAGAAGAGAGGCACGAGAAGAAGAGGCACCTGAGGTGATATTCCAGTCCAAGGGCGGCAACCTGCTCTGGTATTCTCCCTCCAAGGACAGAGGAGGCAGAGCAAGAGTGGGAAACATTGACGCCAGGGCCAACGCGGTGTGTAATATCTCTTGTGGATGATGTCAAGTCCAGCTTCCAACTCTTTTTACCAGAGTCCATGGAGGAAATTTTGGACGTGACAAACCGTTAGGGGAGGTGTGTGTTAGGACACATGGAGAGCATTGGACCAGGTAGTAGAGATCGATCCAAATATCAATAATAATATCGATAATATTGATACCAACGTTGGTATCTGTATCGGATCGATACTAGCGTGATGGGATCGATACTTTAATTTCAGTATTTCTCCTCTACGTTCAGTACTTGCTACCGTTTCATCAGAGCATGTCTGAGTGCAAACGTCGCTCCTTTGACATCGTTCATGCGGGCTTTGCTCCTCCCCCCCGCTCTGTTGTGTTTTGTTGTCATGCCGTCACGTGACTCAGCGGCGCCAAGAACACACACATAAGCTGGTGGACTGCATTCAGTCACAGAATAGTTCTCTAAAATAATTTAAGTTTTAAAACATTTGTTTTTCTTTAATCATTTTGTGCACTTTTTGTTTATTTAAAAAATATGTTAATGATGTTCAATGTAATGTTCACAGTTACAGTTCATTACAGTAATAAAAATATTTTTTTTCTCAAAACTTCTGTCCTGGGTTTTAACATGCACATGATTAACTAGTTAACAGTGGAAGTCAAAAAAATCATTTAGTGGTCATATAAATTTTTCCAGATTTAGAATACAGACGATTCATTTACCTCATAAATCATGGTTTTATAAGAAAAAGTATCGATATTGGTATCGGGATATTAGGCTTGGAATTACTTGGTACTGGATCGGAAGGAAAATGGTGGTATCGCACATCCCTACCAGGTAGACCTCCAAGCATATGTTGCAGTATATCGGTCAAACACACACACACTCACTCACACAAACACAGAGATGATTTCATGTTGATTTTCTCATGTTCTGTGACTTTGGTCTCTTTTTTGATTATTTTTTATAATTTTCAGTGTCTATTCTTTGTATATTCACTGCAGTTATTCATGTTCACCACTGCTTTGAGACATTTGTTTACAGCTTTAAAATATGTTAAATAAGATTTGATTGATGTTTTTTGTGTTCATGTAAGAGCAGTTAAACCAGACCAGTCAAATTTGACTGGGAACACCAAAGTAAGGGGGGAGAAACGAATACAATAGAAGGGTTAATAGCATACAGGTTTTTCAGACTCAAAATTGCTTGAAAGTAGTGTAATATACAATCCATGAGTGGAAAACATAGGTTTAAATAACAGCAGACAAATTGCACATGACTCCTACAACAGGTCGAGATCACTTGTACAAACTGTTTTCTCGTATGTTGAATGTTCCCTTAGGCACAAACACAATTTACGAGTGGTTCTTGCATGACGCCCATTGTTTGTGATTTCAAAATGACATCGACAAACTTTGCATAGGCTGTGATTAATGGGCCACATCAGCGATGCAGACTGAGGGAAATACTGGCTGGCATTCCAGCTGGAAGCAACAAATGGTGACAAAGCGAGAGGACATCAGGAGTCATGTGCCCACCGGACATGACTCAGCACAAAGTTACAGGCTTTTCCTCTCCCAGAGAGATGTGAATAACCAATGATGCAATTAGGCTGTGTGTCAAACTGTAGCCAACCACATCAGCCCCTGTAAGTGACATTCAATTACTGCAGGCCCTTTGGTACTGTTCTCAAATTCTCTTCCTTGGACTACAGCATTCTCATTTCCATATGAAATTATCCCATAATTTCTTTTGGCAGCTGACTGTGGCTTAATGTATTTCCTTTATTATTATTATTATTTTTTTTTACATTTTCTTCATTTTCCCCAAACAGGCTTAGCTGAGCCAAGAAGGGGTCCAGGGGAGAAGTTCAAGCAGCTGCTGGAGCTAGACGAGCATTTCAAACTTAATAAGTTTGGATGAAGGGGTTTCTTTTAGTCTGACTGAGATCAACAAGCAGCTTGGCTTTACACTGATGGGGGGGGGGGGGAATCATGCTGCATTCTGGAGATAACAGCGTTTTTACAGAAAAAGTCAGCAGGCGTCTCTTTCATTTTCTAAACAAGAGTTTTGTGGGCAGAGGGAGTGCCAGTCAGCAGCCGTCTGGAAAGACCACAACAAAGGCCGTCATATTCATACAAATCAGTGGAGGCTGGTCCATACACGCAGTGGAGGTTGCTCCTCTATTTTTGAGGAGCAGGAGGGAGATCAAAATATCAAAAAGTAATTGGATGAAATAATGTGTGAAGTGGTGGTCAAGGGCTACCTTGACGGTAGTTGCAGAGGAAAAGGACAGCATTGGATTAGTTATAAGCACACTTCTCTGCCTTTAAAGAAATGTGTTCCCTCTCTGTTGACCTGGTTTGGTCAACCTTGCTGAAGGTGATGTCCTGTGAAGTCAGTTTCAGGATTTTCTATTTGCATCCCTATAGTATAATGGGAGACCATGTGGCCTTAAGGCATTTACGCAAAAGGAACGAAATTCATACCGTCAGCAATGTAAATTTATTCATATAAAGTCTATGTGTGCTCCACTATGTATGCCCCAGTGTCTTATGTTACTTTGGGTATTCTATATGCAGTGCCAGATAAAAAGCTACAAAGTGCCTCCTGTATTTGATGAATATGACGAGCCAAACCTGCTATGACACTTTAGCCTCGCTACAAACTACATCAGCTACTCACTATCCTGCATCTGGCGATGCTGCTCCTCACATTGTCCTTGAGTTCATTGTCTTTATAATTATGTTTTTATTTTATTTTTGTGTCCTTTGTTTGTGTGTTTCTCATCAACCTGTATAATATGACAAACAATCAACAGGTCCGCCATTGTGGTGGTGACGTGACATCTGTTCCGCACAACTTGATTGGTTGATGCTTTTATCCACAGTGCGAAAGCTCTGAAAAATCGACTTTGCAGACATCTATTTTATGAAACCAAAAGAAACAAAGTCCCTTGATTGTTTTTAAAGATCACACGATCTAAAAAGATGTATGCTCTCGCTGTAATCTAGAGATTTTAGGTTTAAAACTTTCTATTTACTTAATTATAAACCTGCATAAGGCCTGTAACAAGCCCCCATTGCACACCATTGTGTCATTTTATCAGATGTTATCAGTCAACGTCCATTCTGTCGATAACAATAACAAATCACTGGGTGGCATTTCAAATTCTGCTGTTGCCTGTCTGAGTGCTGTGGTTGTGGCTAAAAACGTTTTACAGCTGCTTGAACTTGCTGAGCAAATGAGTAGTGTCTTGAACATAAGCAGGCAGTGAAGGTAAGAATGTTTTAATATAATGCCAATATACATTGACAGTGGTTCAGTCAGGCTCTCTGTGCCTGGTCAGGCGACAGGTCTACCTGGGGACTAACCACACAAATATGTATTTTTCAGAAGCATGTAGAAAGAAGCCATTTGTGGATTTTCATTAAAATTTTAGTATAACTTCAGAAAAGCGTAATTGTGGTAGAATTAGTAGTAAAGCCTTTACTAGTAGTAGTAATAGTAGTAGTAGTAATCGTTTCTTCGGATGCGACTGAGCTTTGCTCTAATTACTTGTTGACAACCAGCACAGTGAGTTGTATTGGATGCTTCTTTGCAGGTAGATTGTTTCGTTTACTGAATTATCTTCTTCTAGCACTGTAAGTCAAGAAGCATAAATACGAAACAGAAAATTGACAATAAGATATGAAGCATTATTATAAAAAAGAATACAAATTAACAACGTATTATGTACAATATGAAGGAGCTGTACAGTGTTGTGCAGCGGTGTGCAGGGATATTAACCAGGGAATGTGCAGAAGTATGAAGTTAAAAGAATATTTGAAATGTGCAAGACAGTAATCCAAAAGATGAACGCCAGCTGCGGAAGAAGCTGTTATTGTGGTGTGAAGGTTTGGTCCTGATGGACCTCAGCTGCTCGCCTCAAGATCCCGGAGGAGTACAGGTCCTGGAAGGATGGCAGGTTTCAGTCAATCACCTTCTCTGCAGCAGAGCGAATTATTTGAATATGTACGCTGCTGCCACTGCCAAGGACAAAGGCAGGCTGCAGCGTACCAGATGGTGATGGAGGAGGTGAGGAAAGACTCAATGATGGTGCACTTCTACACCTTCATCATTGACTTTGGCAGGCTGACAAGTACATCCTGTTGTACTTTCTTGGTGAGGGAACTAACGTTCAGCTCCCACTTCAGGAGCTTGATGGGCTGATGGCTGGAGATGCTGCTGTTGATATGTTGCGACTAATTAAACATGTAACATGTAACTCAGCTAAACCTAAACCCACTATTTTGGTCCAGACTGATCAATAGACAACATCCATACTGATGTCAAAGTGTTTGTGACCTTAAGCAGATAAAAGAAAGGTCAACATGGCTTTTTAGAAGATGAGATCAATAAATAGTGTGTGTACCACTCCTTAAAAGCATAGTGTAAATCATATAGACGCACGCAAACACAATTTACCCACTGTCTTTTAAAAGGTATTTGAGTGTAAAGAACATTTTAATCCCTTTTTTACTTAATGTATTCATTTATTCTCTGTAATAAATTCTCTGCTGACAGTATAGTCAGATGTATGTATGCTAGTAGCGGCTCATGTATCTAGCCTCATGCACAGATGAGGAAGCTACAGAGGTTTGGTAAGATAACTTTTTTCTAAGGTCACACCCCCAGAGTCTTCAGACATGAATTCTATTTTGTATAGAAATCTTTAAAATAATAATCATAATAATCATATAATAGTTTGATTTTAAACAAATCATATAAAGCAAATAAGTTAAATTGCAAGGTTATTATTGTGTGCATACGTGGATAAAATCGTAATATGCATGATCAAATTGTATAATATTAATTTCTATACAAAATACCCATTCCCATTGTGTGCTCACAATGAAGACACAAATATAATTGAATTCAAAATTTAGAGACACAACATGTATCCAATTGTAACTGACTATTAGCAGAACTGTAATCTATTTTTCTAAAATAGATGTCCAATCTAAACTATTTTTGTGGATATGGAAATATCTAGCAAGTCTCTTCATTTGAAAGTTATTGTATTCATGATTCAATGCAGTTAGGCAGGACAGGGATTTTGTTTTGCATCATAGTTTAAGTCACAAAGTTTGTTCAAAGTTTATACTAATTCTTGTTGATGACCCATATCCCTTCAATACCAGGCATGTTGTGCCAGGAAGTGATGAAGTCACACTCCCCACCTCTGTAAATGTGCTAAATGTTTCTCTGGTGTGTGACGTGCAGTCTGAGAAACAGTGGGGTTAATTCAGTTCTGGTGATGTTATGTAACCGTGTTTGCCTCGTCTGCCAGTGTGACTGACTCAAGCTGTCATGAAGCTGTCAAACAGCCATGCCCTTGGGCCAGCTGCACCAGCTGGATGTAGAAAAGTAGCGTGAAAGCCCTACGCTGGGCTTAGCTACGTCCAGCCTTGGACACCTCTTGCACCATCTAAAACTACGATTTTGACTTCCCTATATATACATATCGCTTTGTTCTCCATAGGTTCATTCTTTCTGAGTTCCATGTCTGTGTTTCCTGATCTCCTTGTGGAGAGGTTTTTCCCTGGAGCTTTTGTTACCTGCACCCTGGATCACCTGCTTGTAAGTTCAGTTTTTGTGATAAATTAACCTTTGACCTGCTGGAGCCGCCTCGTCTGTCTGCACTTGGGTCCTTTCCCTGCTGCCTGAACGGCTAACCGTAAAATAACCTAAACATAAGCTCACACAAACCTGCGCTTGAGCACTGCGGTGCTTGATTGTCGACCTGGACTGTAATTGCACATATGGTACCTCAGACGGAGCAGGAAAGCCGGTACCACTGATGTTATCAGCTGCTTCTGTAAAGGTTAGCTACTTCCACCAAGCATTACGTAAGAGAACCGTCCCTGCACACACTCTTGCCAGTGCACTCTCCCTCAAGATACATGCATCATAGGCAGTCCCATACCACCGCTGCACCACATCACTTAATTTCATACAACCTGAAAATTAATTGAAAGAAAGCCTGTCTGCACTCATTTTAGATGTTCCCTAGATGCGCACATGAGTAGGCTACCATCAATACAGCCAAAAACTCCAGGTATGCCAGACACACAGTACTCCGGTATCTGCTAAATGCCTCCTTGGTGCGTGTGGCCTCTTGCTGGTGGTATATGTTTGGAGACAAAAAATTGGTGAGCCCAATCTTGAAGGGGCCGGAGAAACTCGTCGCATTGCCCAGCACGCTGTACTTCTGCTGACGTTCACCACCATTTCAGCACCATGGACAGAGAGTGAAGTCTTTATGGTGCTGAAATATGCACTTGAACAGCTACGATGAAAGGCGTTTTACTGCTCCCTCTGAGTCGCATGTTGCATGGCATGCTAACGTTGCAGATTACATTAGAGCAGAGGAACACACTGAATAATTAATCCCTTACTTTTTATCGCTTGCGTTTTTGGTTTTGTTAAGGAAAAAAAAAAGAACACACCTTCCAAACTCTTTATGAACATATTTCGATACTGCTTCTAAACTGCTGTTTCTATTACTTTCCTTTACAAAAGGTGACATAGGCTGGAATCACTGGTACAATGACAGAAAAGTTTCCTCTTGTGGAAAACCTTCAGCCTGGTAGATATTAAAACTTTTTAATAGTTTGTGAGTGAGTCATTATCCAGTTTCATAAGGTGCTTTGCGTCTACAAATAGTACTACCTGACTAAGGTTAATAACAATACAAGTAGAGCAAGAGATAAAACGAGGAATATGGGAATAGAAAAGCTGAAGGAGGGGGGGCTGAGAGTGAGATAATGACTGGATGGGAGACAAGAGAAGTAGCCTGAAATTAATTAGAGTGGACTGAATGGCTGAGTCCTTACAGGATGTTAATGACTTGTATCAGCTGTGGACAGGGATTAACAATGTGCTTTGTGTGTTAGAGAGTGAGAGATCAGTTGGCTGAATTTGCTTAATCCATTCGGATATTATATAAAGACACCCAACCATTCACCATTTACCTTCACACACACACACACACACACACACACACACACACACAGGATACACATGACTCCTGACGACACCACAGGAAAACTAATCACTCCCGCTCACTGGCGTGATCTGCCAATCACAAGACAGAGAATGGGATGATGAGATGGTAGGTGAAAGAATATGAGACAAGATGACAGGCCGAGAGGAAGACAAAGAGGCAATAGAATGAGCTTTTTGCGAACTGCATCTACAATCAGTGTGTCACGTGCAGCGGCAGCTCTCAGTTTAGTGCTGCTGCTGCTTCACACAAAAAAAACCTTCTGGCAAGTGGAAAAACTTTAAATATGAAGCACCAGCAAGAAGAGTAATGTTAGCATTAACCAAAGTTTAGTTTCATCTGTAATGAAGTCTGTGGCTCTTAAACTTCTATGTTCCTCTTTTTTTATAAAGAAGCTGCAAAAGTGCTGACAGAGAAAATCGATACCACGCTCATGCCTGTGTGTTAAGCATGGAGCTGGGAGGAGATTAGTTTAGCTTGTGTTATGACATTCAGCACCTCCATATAGCCTTTGTAGACCTCCAAACATTAGGCTATTAAATCTCAGCCACAATCAGTAAAAACAGGACAAAGTAATCCCCACACAAATCTGCCACTTCAGCATAGTAACCAATGCATATCAAGCCAATATTAGTAGGCATTTTGGCTATCAATCCTATCAGTTACCATAACATTTGACTTAATTACTTCATGTTAACTGGACATACCAACGTTGCGAAAAAGAATAAACCATCGGTGCTGGGCAGGTAGCGTACAGTGGGATTATCAGAAACTTCAGTGACACTGAACCTCAACAGTTGCAGGCCATAAAACCAAAACCGAGTTGTGCAGCTCAAATAGTTTTTATTACAACTGAAAGATATGATGGCCAAAACTACAAAAAATAAGACCCAGGTTGTACAACATGTCATGAAGGTAAATTATTCTACTGCAAAAATTATTTTTACTTCAATTAGAAGAAGCTTTAGCACCAACCTACTTCACTTCTGGTACACCATCAATCATTAAAACAAGTAAAAGGACGATAGATCCACCCACATAGGGATGTATGCTCTCACTGTACTGTAAATGAGTGACTGATTCTAGGGGATAGCTGAAGGACAACAGCCCCCAACAGTTTTGTCCTGGTGTGAAATACCTTGAGAGTGGGAGTTAGCTGTGAGTGAAAAGCGGATACAAACTAGGGGGATTTTACTGAGCAAGATTGCCAATAAAGAAAATGAGAAGCTTTGGGTGCCAATAACACAGTTAGAATCTAATTGAAAACTGATAGAGGTAGACAGAGAGAGGCAACGCACCTAGAGAGAGTGAGCCAGGTGCAAACAACGTCCTACAGCGATGCAGAATTACCCCACTGCCTCTCCCAGTGCCTCTGTGTGTTGGATGTGTGTGTTCACACTAGGGCAACAATGCTAGCAGGAAACAACAAAGACAGAAATTGATGACGACAGGATGAAAGCAAACGACAGACAGAGATATAGACACATGAGCACGAGAGGCAGGCAGAGGGAAACAGGCATAACATGACAAGCGAGGACACTGCCGCAGCACCCTGAGCATATGCTGGGACCATTACAAGGCATAGTGGGTACTGTGCACACTGGGATTTGTGCATCCTGACCCTTGTATTGCGGAGAGACGGATGGATGTCTTGGGGGAATAGCTTCCAACGAACACATAACAAGAGAATGTTGGCTCTGAATAACAAGCTCCGTATATAAGGGAGGGGAGGTGTGAAGGTGTATGGATTGTAGATAAGAAACACACGTGAACACACGAAGCTGAAACGGGCAGCTACTGCTAGAAATTCGTTTGATGCGTTTGATATTCTGCCTTCAAAGGCAACGGCCACAGGGGTGAGCCAGAGACGCAGCAAGAACAAAGGAGGAGAGAGCCGAGTCTAGATGGACCGAAGGAGACAGAGGGAAGGAAGGTTGGAGGGAGGATGAGGATGAGAAGAGAGGAATAGGAATATCCTCTCCATATCTGGGCCACGAATGCAACCTATGGTGCTAACTTGTGCTGTGTTGCGTTTTCCTGCGTTGCTGTGACAATACGTGGGGCTTCTCCCTGCACAGACATGTCACAGTTATACAGTTATAAGCATCACCATCAGGACACCAACGCCTGGGCCGCTCCGCCTTCCTCTTCTTGCATTACGGCAACCTCGCTGAGGTGCTGCAGCAGCTGTCCACACAGACAGTGTTCCTGCTGCGCCACCACCGCTGCTGCTGCTGCTGCCAGCCCCGTCTTTCTACAGTGAGTTTGTCGTTAATAAGACCATCAATGACTATTGCGTTATAAATTAAATTTATATTTAGTTTAGACAGAAAACGCTAAAGAGGCTTGTGCTCAATTGTAACTGCGGAGTTGAAAAAATAATATATGTTCTAAATATTTAGACATTGAAACTGAAATATACAAATTTTACTGTCTATTTCTGCTGATAACCATGCGTGTTACCAGTAGGTGGAAGGCGCTGTGTCCCCGGCGTAACACTGCTGATGTGTGCTTGAGTCTCGTGCTGCTTGACCTGAGCACAGCACAGCTGATCAAGATTTATCACTGCAAGAAACTGGGTTTCTATCAAAGAAGAAGTTGAGCTGCTGTCTTCTAATGCTTCAAGGGGCAGTATTGGGACGAAGACTGTGGAAACGCTGGCCGAGGCACCTTTTAAATCTTTGCTTAAAAAGAATGACTGAATGAATATGAATGACATATAGGAAGAATGAATATTCTAACGTTACTTGACCTCTCAGTTTCTTCATTTTACTGTCACTCAGGGGTTAAATTAAGGGTGGGGGAGTTGGGTATGGGTGGGGCGGTTTTCACAGGCTTCTCTGGTGACAGTTTTTATACTTTTGAAAATAGAAATGTGCAGCTTTGATGGTGCTGGACTCATCCGGAGCATGGCAGCTTTGTTCCCAATGATTTCCCTCCATACATTTGGAGCATGTGTGTAACAGCTTACCTGCTGTTTGCTGTGCAGGAAAGCATTAATGTTAGTAAAGCTACCATAAGATCACAAACATTTGAATTCATTTAAAGAAAGATTTAAATCATTTTAAAAATAAAAAACTTTACGTGCATACATTGCAAACAGCCCCTCTCTCAGTATGCAGACGCTGCTGCTGTGTGACGGCCACAGATATTTCATAGCGTTAAAGAAAAGGAGTCTACGTTGTACATTTGTTTGGTCAAAAGTGTAAGAGTTGGCAATGCCGTGAGACTGAGATGAAGTGCTCGCATCAGTGTCCACTTCTTGCTTCTCAGTGTGAAGCACTTTGTACTGCAGTGTGAATGGCACATAATGAATGTGTCAATCAAATGAACACCTGATTTATGATTCAGTCACTACGGCTGCTTCTGAGACATCAAGACGTCTAACTGGTGGATGAACTCCAGTACATTCACTTCATACGTGAGTGAAAACGCTGATCAGAAGCAATGAAAAACGTAACATCTACAACTAACATAATGTTAGAAGATCAAACGCAGCAACACTTGCAAGGTGTTGCTTTGATCTGACAAGTCATTCCCATATGATGTGAACACAGACTGTTGAGATGCTTTTAATGTGTTCATCTTTTTGTACAGACAACACAAACTACCAGTGCTATGGTGTTGCCTATAACCTTTACGCTTATTGCTTTCACTGAATAAAATAAATGCGCTAAACTTGAGATTAAGTTCTTGCAAGACAAATCCTAATTGCTGTTGGTACAAGGGTGCTCCAACTGAAAAATTTGATTCTAAATAGTTTAATCAGTGGTCTCTATACAGGCGAATCAGATGACATGCCAGACAATTTCTAAACTGGCTTCACCGTTCTGGCAGTTCTACCAGGTGTCTGAAAAAGACAATAAATTTGCAATTTGCAAGTGTGTTCTAAAAAAATCCCTTGAGGAGGAAAATCAATCAAACCAAAAAGGTTTTATTACCACGAACCTCAAACATTTGAAGGTCAGTCCCGTATATGATGGGTTTTCAAAGCTAACGTAGCTTGCACTTAGGCAGAGACAGTGGGACTGTTTAGCAACTCAGTCGCCACTCACTCAGCTGTGGGTAACAGTGACAGTGCAACCCAGACGCTGTCTTCTCCGTGCCCAGACCTAAAACCGGGTTTCCATTTGAACCGGTGCAGCTTTTCTAGCCTACAGCACTGGTTTAGCAGTCCAGAAAACTCACAGACCAATTGCATGTGTTGGAAATCTCATCAATAATCTCCTGTGGTGCTACTCAGCCAATCAAATTTGTGCATTCCAGTAAGCATTGCAACTGGAGATGGTGATTGATCATTGTGCCCTTGTTAACCTCCCCTCAGCACTTGCCTTCTGGTGGATCCTCGCCACCATCATACGTGTCCTTCCATTTCTCTGAAAACTTAACTTGGTGAAATCGACCCTCTAGGGCTGTGGGAGCCCACAATGCATTGCAGTTATGCATTTGGTGCAGGGAAATACATCCATGGTTAGGTGGCAGTAATGTATGTAAAACTATTGTCATTTTATTTATTCACCAGGGACAATGAACAGTAGGCAACATTTCGATTTACACATCAAAGTCAATTTGCCAGACTTAGTTAATGAGTTCATTTTCATCCATAAATGAACGAAAATCTCATTAATAGCTTGATATTTTACTGATAAATGTCATATAACTAAATGCAGTTAAAATGTACTTAATATTACTTAATTTTCACCTTGTGGGATTTCTTTATTCCCAACATCTGTAAACGCATAGTAAAAAATGCTGTTTTGCAAGATCTCATAAACCCTTAGCAAAACTAGGTTAAAAGCAGCATCTCTATTCACACATACGATTAATTGTTTCATAATGGTTTGTTTTGTCATTTCATAATATTGGTTAAGATATTTCTTATAATATTCTCATCTTTATTTGTTCTATGTTGCACACATTTGTTTTTATGATAGATCTGCTTTTGGATAGCACAGCAGAGAAGGAAGGATGGGAATTTCACATTTCACTCTGCTGCTGGCCTGAAGTCCAGTAATTTACAGATGGGGAAAAGGAGATGTTAATACAACTCTCCGACATCTCTGCATCTCTTCTTTCTTGTGTCTGTGTGCAAACTCGCACTCGAAAATCTAAATAGAAACGGCTGTGAACATCTAAAATTCATGCTTTGGAAACCCCCCTTCTCTAATCCCCTTTCTCTCTCATAGAAACATGTCAAATGTTATTTATCTTGTGGGTGGTCTAAAAAACAACAACAGAAAAACAAATAAAAAACCATTCCACACATTCATCAACCATTGACATTTATTGTTATATGATACCCAGTAGTTATTTGAATGCAGCCTTCCTGTCAAATGCTACTCCGGCATCATTAATTCAACAAACTGTGAGTCACCTCCAGTGGTCTATGACAATACTGTGAGTGCATCCATATATCCCTGGTGGATCACTGGTCTGTATTGAGTCTTATCAGCAGCCTTTCATTTTGAGTTTTATTTTTATAGATTGACGTACTCACCAAGTTATTTGTGGAGATGTGGGAACACAGTGACATCTCCAACAACGGGGCAAGAAACATGAGCAGTCAGTATCAGAAAGGTTGTAAACAAGATGCTGTTTATCCAGATTATCTACAACACTTTATTCTGAAGTAAAACTGAGAGGGAGCATAACTGCAATGTTAGTAATAAACTCATTGCACAGGAGAAAACAGCTACGGCAAGCAGTAGGTCCAAGTTCTACCAGGAAGTTGGTCTGCAAACTGCGATGGATGTTTACTGCAGATAGTTTAACTAACTATTTAATTGTTCGCCTTTGTTTTCTCTTCCACATAAATTTAGCTAACCCCGTCTCATCTTCTGCAAATTAAATTCATATTTAGTTATATAGAGAATGGCAACCTTGGATGATTCGGCAAAACCACAGATTATGTTGAGTGACCACTTTTCTTTTTTTAACATTTATATTATATTTATATACGGCATGAAGCTCGTTAGCCCGTAAAACATAAATTAACCGCATCATTGTTTAAGCCGTAGGGTTCAAAGCGTGTGAAAAAAGTTACAAAAAATTACAGTAAATGATCTGTGCATGAAACTACATCATGGTGAAGGTCAGGAAAAGATTGTGGTTGGTTAAGAAAAATGTGCACTTTAGTTCATGTCCCATTACAGACCTGCAAATACAATTCACATGCACAACCTCCTGCACTGAAACTGAACATTGGCGTTGGATGTAAATTGCGGGGTGCAAAATTGTCCAATATGATCCTAATTACTAGAATACTGGACTAAATGTCCAGTGTCAGCGCACTAATTAAGGAAAAACTTACTGACTTTACAAAACATTTAATACAGTTGGAGGAATGAATGTAATTTCTGTAGGCATTTCCACTCTTACTTATTGCACATTGTTTTCGATGACCTTTTTCTGCAATGTTTAATAAGGTCAGCCACGTGCAGACCTTGTTCTGTATGCTGTGAATATATTGCCATTCTCGTACCATAGTAATCATGACATCAGTCTTCAGTATATCTAATAGAAACAGAACAGTGAAACCAATGAGGAAGATTACACCTGTTATAATCTTATGTAAAAAAAGTGAAAATAAGCAACTGAAGTGATTTTATGAAAACATCAATGCAACCATGGTCATGCAGCCTACTGGAAATAAATGGCCTTCTTGATGTAAAGGTTTTTCTGGAAGCCGTCGACGTGGAGGAGGCTCTCTGGTGATCAGCAGGGAAGACATGTGCTTTATTTTCTGCACAGTAATCACCTCCCACTGGTGTCATTACAGGAGGCAGCAGATAAAGTGCATCTCGCTGATTTCTATCTCTGTTTATTTGCTCTCATTCCCCCAATGCTTCTCTCTCTCTCTCTCTCTCTCTCTCTCTCTCTCTCTCTCTCTCTCTCTCTCTCTCTCTCTCTCTCTCACTGGTCTGACTGT
>JAVQJL010007660.1:0-19382 GCA_036024295.1 Nannoperca obscura
CCCCCCCCCCCCCCCCCCCCCCCCCCCCCCCCCCCCCCCCCCCCCCCCCCCCCCCCCCCCCCCCCCCCCCCCCCCCCCCCCCCCCCCCCCCCCCCCCCCCCCCACCCCCCCCCGCCCCCCCCCCAAGTACAGGTGAAGCCTTATTGTGTTTTATAGCAAGTCATTGTTGAGTGGGGTCGGCTCCAACCTTCCTCTCCCCTCCTAATGGGCGTCGGTGTGTTGTTTTTGCAGAAGATTTACGCGTGGGTGGGGCGCTGTGATTTACAGAGCTCCGACACTGTCTCAGCAGCGAGACCAGAGAGGCTGATTGTGGCTCTCTGTGTGTGTTCCAGGTGAGCCTGAAATCTGCTCACCATCCCTGCACGCACACGATGAGAGAAACATTCGCAGAGACTCATAAATGAGAACACACAGATACTTTGATACACCTACACACACACACACACACACACACACAGTTTGTGGTGTCATACAGCAGACAATCTGCTACTGTTGCAGTTTCCTCCCTTTAGGTTCACCTAAAGTACAGGAGGATAAGTGGCATGTTTTGCTGTCCTGCAGGTTCTGAACACTCATAGGTTTAAAGAGAACTCACACAGGTATGCAAAATCTCTTCTTCATTTTGTTTAAATCTAGACAAATCTGTGGCTTTAAAAATATAAATGATGATGGTCAAAATATGTCAACACAACACTTAAAGAAACTGTTTTTTTGTTTTGTTTTTAATGCATCTTTCTAAAACACCTCATCCTCTGTTGGCCCCAGTGCTTTTAAAAGTTGAAAGGATAATATGTGGATATTTACTCATCGTGTCAGTTTCCCATAAAAGCAGCATTCATTCCCCAGAATCGATAGTACACAAGTAGCGCGGCACATAGATGTTGACGCTGCCCTTTCATTATCAGTGTAACCCTAACAGTAGGGAAGATTAAATTCTTGTCACAGTTGGCCATTACCCATCTAAGATAAATTGATCCTTAAATTTCCCATTAAAAACACCTGACAAGAGGTGGAGACAGCACAGTGCAAACACAGTACACAATATAATGATGTTGACACAGGACTTACAGCTCTGTTTGGCTTGATTGTGAGGATTATATGAGATGAAGAAGAATAAACAGATCTTTGTTGCTTTATTTTGGTACATCCTGTTGAGTCACTAATTATGTCATTTTTTATAATTTCCCTTCACCAGCTTTATTTTTCATATCTGTCTCATACTGAATGGTTGAATTTTACGTAAGTAAAAAGTCTCAGTCATTGTTGTGTCTCCACTCAAATGCAACACTTTCTCTCACACCCTCTCGCCTCTCTTTTTTTTTTTTCTCTTGCAGAAAAAGAAAGCTCCCAGCCCAGACTCTGCATTAAGTCAGCCTGTCAGAGTGCTTCCCTGGAGAGTTTTGGATTTGAAGTTCGCCCCGGCAGTTTCGCTGCTGGTGGCCCCCACTGGAGGACCAAGGTCACAGTGGACCCGAGTGTCGAAAAGTTCACAGAGACGCAACAAAAATCCCACACGTTTATTTTTACACAATGTTTGTCAGTAATGCTATTTCAATAAGGACAGTTTCTTTCAATGCAACAAGTGGATTCAGAAGGGGTAGTGTCAGGGAGACAATAAACCTATTGAAAACATGTTGCTTATGTTTATCTTTTAGAACATTTTGCATGAAAATGAACAAATCTTTTGTCTCTACATACATCAATGTGGGACCAACCGTCCTGAGGGTGAGACTAAAATTTTAAATTTCTAAAGGTTAAAATCTATCATATGGGCACATGGATGGTCCATGTGAGCGGACTTTTGCTATTTTGGAAATAAATAAAAAGAATCCCTGGTAAACAACAACTAAAGTAATGATAATAATATGTTTCAAATGTGATAAAAGAGTTAATTCTCAGAGATATACATTTTATTGTATTTAAATATATGACATGTGAATACTTGTGAAAGGTATTGCAGCGTGTCATATTGACAAGACAGGTTTCATGGAGAGTTTGGGAATTTTTCTGTTTGTTTTTTCACTGCTTCCTTTGTTTAGCCATGACTCCACATTATGACCATCTTACATAAGTGCTTTTGTAAAAGTCTGAACTCATAGCTGAAAAAATAAATGTTGAATCCACTGACTGTGAGATTTAGTTTTAGGTGGCTCAAATATAACATGACAGCCATGCATTTGAGTATTTTGGCTTATTTATGCAAGATTCCCATCAATAAAATATCTTATTTAAACCTAATATATATATTCCTTTTTTTTGTCATGGTTTCTCCTTGTTCCTAAATATTGTTTCCTCAAAATCTGCAACATTAAAATTCACTCAAAACCTCCCAGGACCAACAGTCACAAAAAAAAAGATTTTTTATTTTATTTCACGGCTTTCTTGAAGGTTATGTAGGATTTTTTTTAAAGAGCAAACCTTACAGCTCATTTTTAAAATTGAATTGTGGTAACCAGCTTTGCAATTACAAATTAATCACTTTATTATTGTTTAGTGAAAAATAGTGAAAATGTTAAACTGTCAGTTTCATAATCTACCGAGTTACACTGAGATGTGTTTCTGGTATTTACTCTACCTTTATTGATAAAAATGGGGTGGACAAAATATACTTTTCAGTATAATTCAATGGCCTAAAAGTTGAATCAACACAACAGTTTTAACAAAGCCTCGGCATTATAACCTTTATAAAAGCAGGATTTATTGCAGATCTGTTGTATTACAGGTGTACCTAACAAACTGGCGATTGAGTGATTATGCCCACAGCTGTATTACCACTGAAGGTGAAGGCCAGTGGCATCATCTCACTTTCTGCACCTCCTGAACCAGTGTTGTATATATTTCCTCTATCCCAAAAAGGGAATATTCTTGAGTAAGGTTCAGGTAAGGTAATGCCAAAAATTGTCAAAATAGATACCCGTAAATAAAGTAATGTTTTTGCTGTTAGGTTAAGGTCTAAATACAATTCAGGCTGGTTGAATGGGATTTTAAAAAATGAATGGATAAATGAAAATATAATTCCCAGATTTATTGTCTTGAAATTTAATTTTCTTTTTCTTTTTTTTATCTCGGAAAGAAAGGGATCTTTGGATAGCACAGTACAGCATGCTCAAATCGGTCAGTGTCTTTCCCACACGGATTAAAAAAGAAAAGGAATCTCGTCTGCGTGGATTAAAGAATATATTAATGATCCACGTGTCTGTCAGTCAGCGACAGTTTAGAGACTCGAGGTCGTGCGCGGCGCTGCAGTCCTCCCGGGCACGCCGGGTGATCTAATTACGTCTACCCCTCCACCAATTAGAGAACATCACACCTTTAAATAGACTCGTCCTCTTAATCATTAATGGTATGGTGTCATTCCTTCTGACAGCGTAGAGTTGCCTTGTGGCAACTTGACACAGTTCGGAGTTAATCCTAAATCAAGTGGCGGGATCCAAATGTTGGCAGTGTTGCGAGGAATATATATTCGGGTGTCTTTAATATTTGCTACGTCTCTGCGTGCATGTCTGGTCAAATCAGTTCAATTAGACCCTTTACGTGTTAGAAGGAGTGATTCGACGAGTGCAGATACTGTAGCCGGAGCTGTGTGTGTGTGTGTGTGTGTGTGTGTGTGTGTGTGTGTGTGTGTGTGCGTGCGCGCGTGCTCTAGACATGGATCACCGGTGTTTATTTAGGTTCTTGTTTAACGCACTGAGGGGAAACGCCCGCTGATAGACCTGATAGAAGATCATATGGCCTACAGGTACTCACGCGTCATTTTATGGCTGTCAAGAGGACGCGATCTCTGGCCCGTGTGAGCAACGCGGACTAATAGCGATGGCTGAAGCGGAAAGCATAAAATGTCAATAAGTGAATGTAGCCTAATTGTGCATTTAATGGTTATCTGCGTTTTTATTTGCCATTTCTTCTTGTTTTCTGTGGCATTTTTTTGACATAATTCCGAAGTTTAGAAAACATTTTTAAAGCCTTTCCTGACTAATTGTTGGTTTTGTAACTCCCTGCAAGATTTCATCTCTCATCAAAAGCTTCAAAATCCTCTTTTATTATTTTATATCTTTCACAAGGCAAATGTGACTATTAGCGATGTTGGTTTTATTTTGTTGCTCAAAACTGATGGATTAAAAGCTGGAATTTTATGCCAGAGGAGAGTTAATGGGCCTGCATTCTTGTCTGTAAACGCCATTGTTATAACTTATCTCTGTTATCTTAATCTGCTCGCATTGTTTACTTATCTTATTTGAAATAGCTCAATTACAAATCTATTATGCGTCTTTTGTCTTTAAAACTTCCGATTAGGACACTGCCAGTGTGTTAGAAACGAAAAAAAAGTTGCAGTTCTTTCCAGTGAAAATTGGTCAAATGGGAAAATGCGTTCAACAATATTTTGGTGCTTTCTTGAATCTCATTTTGTTCAAATACAGCAAGTGGGGGAAAATAAGTGCACAATGATGATTCAATTTGTTTTAAGAATTAAATAAATATATATTATTGCCTTAAAAGACATGTTTCCCCCTCTCTGTCTTTTTGCTAATAAAACTGCATCGAAGACAAGAGAAGACAGCGGTTCTTCACCGCTGGAATGATAAACAACATTTCAGAGCAGATTTGAATTAAATAAGGGGAAATCGAGGGTGCTCCTGTGCACACTTAAAATATAAATGACGTATGTATACCTGAAAAAAATGAGCCTGCAGATTTCCAGTGCATGTGCATGGGAGCGTTGTTTTGTCCTGCGCACCGCGTGGAGGAGCTCAGTGCATTTAGTTCATTCAGCCTGAGCTGTCATCTCGGCTTGACCCGTGTGCAATAACGCAATTCACTAAAGGAAAATAAACCAAGGAGGAGAAGTGACCCTTTACGAGCTGCTCTCTGCTCCCCTCACATGCGAGGGGCTTTAGGGAGGGTGTGTAGGCCCATGTGTGTGTGTGTGTGTGTGTGTGTGTGTGTGTGTGTAGAGGAGGAGGAGGAGGAGGGGGGGGTGTTTAGTTAGTTTGTTGTGGCTTCAGTCAGTGTATCGCTTGCAGGTGATGCCAAGACTAGATAAGAGGTCGCCGATCCCTCCGCGCTGTCTAGACCAACTTGTGACTCAACAAGAGTAACTGGACTGAGCACAATTTACAGCAGATTTTTGCCCCCAAGATAGTAAATGACCACTGGCCGATTCCTGCTGCACAACCCGAAGGGGGAACACTGCAGATGGAGGGCGACGATAAGACAGCAGAGCCCACAGGCTTCAATTCAGGCAATTCATGTAGGTCGAACAGGACGTACAACACACTGAGAGCAACTGGAATGAATATTTGTTTTTTAAAAACGCTTTGAATATAATCCTCGAGTCCACTTAGACGCTTTTGTATTTTGCACGTTTCCCAAATTCGGAAATGACTCGCTGTCACGAGGAGTAACGACCTGTCGCCTCTCTGGATGTGGACGGTGAATTTGACTTTGTCACCGTAAAAGCACTGGGAAACGAGATGTAATTAGGTCCGTGCAATCAATTCGTTTCTTGTCTTCCTTTCAGGTGGACAGCTGCTATAATTGCAGAGCCGAATACTCAAATCAATTAAATGGGTACGATATTGGCTTGCGTATGCAAATTCTGTACAAAGATTGGTCATCAAGACACGTTATTAATTCAGCTTTTTATTATTATTTTTTTTTTATCATTTAATAATCCCTTTACGAATCGCTTTCCTAACAATAAATAATATAACAATAATTTACTTTTTGTCCGAGAAGCTCAAACAACCTGACTCCTGCCCTTATGATGAGAAGTATTTTACAACACGAATGAATTTGCAGATTATCATGCTCTGACCTTAAGACAAAGAGTCAACTGGACTCGACAACGCAACAAATGTATCAAAAAAATTCTCATGTTGAAGTAACAAGACACAATATGATCACAATGAAATCGCAGAATGTCCATGTGTTTCGACATGGAAATGATTCCAATTTGTTTTTGAGGGGAGGTTTGTTGTAGTATATCCATCGGGAGGTCTTCTGTACATCTTCTTTCTCAGTATCAAGTCATGCAACAATTGTTCTGCTTAGTTTTTTTTATCAATGAAAGCTCCACAAAAAAAAAAACAACTTCGGAGTCAATCAGTGCTTTCTTCGTTCCATCTCCTACATGTCAGGAAATAAAAAAAGACAAAAAGAAACACTCTCCTCTCTTGGGCGATGTGATGAGCTGGTCACATGCAAGGAACCGGGATCATGCTGCAATTGTCCTTGCAGGAGCTACAGGTCTGCGGGGCCCCGTTTCACGTCTCCACCGGGCTGGGTACCATACTGTTGGGGGTGTCCGGTAACTGAGAGGACAAAGAAGTCACGTCGCTGCCCGAGGAGTTCCCGAGAGAGCCCGATTCAGAGAAAGACACCTGAACACACAGAAACAACGTGTCAGAAGATGCGGAATATTCGGGCTTTTATTTTGAAAACTCGGTTGTACAAAATCATTAGGCCTTTAGCTTCTGTGTCTTTGCTGACATGGCGACACAATGTTGGCTGTCATGCATGTGTGTGTGTGTGTGTGTGAATGATGTATGCCTGTATTCACACATGCAACAAAACTGACTGTTTGTGTGCATGTGTGTGAGTGTGGACTAAAAAATTTGTTTGCAGTCACATATAAATAGAAAAATGCATGTTTGTGCGTGCACATATATCAGTCTGTCCTGAATACACACACCAGTTGTTGGAAGGCTGGCTGGTCCAGGTCACTCTGCAGGGCGAACTCACTCAGGGCCTTCCATGGAGGCTGGTAGGTCTGAACCTCCACCTGGTTTCCCTGCAAGTTGCTCTCGTGTCTGATAGGACTCCCGGCCACGAGAGGCGTCCCTGTGAGGCCCTGCAGATTCTGATCAAATAATAAAATAAAAAAAACACAGCATGAGCATCATTTGTTTGTGTTCTGCGAGAAAGCATCCGTCACCAATCTGTCAGTTGGAAGAGCTATAAAAATATTGGCTAGTATTTCCATATGACACCTACGTTTAAAAAGAAAATCTCATTCAAAATATGTGCCATTTATGTTGAAAACCTATTAGAAAGACAGTATTTTTTCCAAAAGGGTTCCTCTTGGGGTGGAGCATTGATTTAATATATGGTCTCACAGGAAGAGATGTTTCAGAGATGTGGAACAATCCTGTTTGCAGAGGATGTTTTTAATCAACTGAAGCCAAAGCAGTGGATTCATTATCCATTGATCTAAAGTTTGAATACAGAAAAGCACTGGAGATAACTGTGCCTATAACTATGGTAAAAACTAATATTTAGAAAAGAGTGAAATGATATGGTAGTAATGATTTACATTGGTGGTAGAAAAGGGGGGGGGGGGTATACTAACTTGTAACTGATAACCACAAGGCAAACAACCACCAATATAAACAAAAAATTATGATATTTTCATTGAAAGTATCAAACTGGGAAAATTGAGTTCACGTGTATCCTGGTCATGAATTTAAATAACAAGCAAATACACAAATAAAAGAAAAAAGAGATAGTTGATAGTAATCAAGTGGTCAAACTTACGAAGATGCTTACAGTCTTATCACTGTGTTGCTGCTGCTGGATCTGCTTCATGAGGATGGACTTCTTCTTGTCTTTGCAGCGCTTGTTCTGGAACCAGACCCGGATCACCCTGGGGCTCAGGCCGGTCATCTCCACCAGCTGCTCCTTCATCAGCGCGTCCGGCCTCGGGTTGGCGTTGTAGCAGGTCCGCAGCGTGTGGAGCTGCTTCTCGTTCAGCACCGTCCTGACCCGCGTCGTCTTCTCCGACTGCTTGTGGACGTGGTTCCGATGCGGGGCCTGCCGCACCGTCACCGGGTCTGCTGAGACCAGAGGGGGGCCCGTCAGACTGTTAGGCTGCACAGACTGGGCTGCGAGGGCCTCGGGAAAGCCTTTCAAACGAGGCTGCTCATTAATCTCAACATGCGCTGTTTTACCTTGTACACCTCTTGGATTGTTTTGTCTCGTGCTGCAAATGCCAGTAATATTTATCAGTCTGGGATGATTTTTTTTTTATTTATTTATAAGATGAACGTCTACAACAGCTTAAAGCAAAGGCTCAGGAGAATGGAGAACGTCTTTAAAGAGGATAAAAGCTATCAATATTTTGGGATGCTCCTTTCGTTGAAGACAAAAATCAGTGTTGATGGACATCTTGCATGGAGATAAATAACAAATTCTGGTCCATAATATTCAGAGGTATCAGCCTGCGTGAGTTGGGAAAGCCTATATTTATGATTAAACGTTTCAACGCTGCGTTTTGCAATGTTACCAGGCAGCCTATAATAATCCTTAACAGTAAAGCACCACATCTACAGTCTACACTCGTTTAAAATGGAAACACGCAGGCGAAATATGACTTTAAGCAGGATGTTGGTGAAACATTATTCACACATTTGCTTGGTTCTCTTTTTGCTGGCAGGCGCCCTCAGCATGACAGCTCTGCGCGCGCACACACACACACACACACACACAGTCGCGACTCAAATAGCAGATTATTCAGATAATGGCGACAGACCAGGTTAGCGCTAATGAGATCAATTATGAAATTAAGCCTAAATAAAGGTTGTAGCACACACACACACACACACACACAACCACAAAACAAATTATCTGGATGTCAAAGGACAAAGAATATATATATAAAAACTACAAATCCATGACAATCTTTTCTTATTTTTTCATTTCTGTTTTTCAAAACCTAAGCATCTTTTTTCAACAAACGTTTAAGCTACTTTCAAAGCGTTTAATCAGTTGTTTTGTGCATTTCTTTAAGCGACAGGCCTTCTTAGGAATAAACTGCTGTTCAATCGGCTCAAGTAAAATGATTATTAAAAAAAATGATCGTAATAATAATATTAATAATCTTTAAAAAAAGAATCGCACCTGCCAAGTGCAGCGGTCTGTTGGAGTGGACGTGTCCGGGGCTGATGGGGCTTCCTGCGGAGCTCCTCTCGAGGAGCAGGCTGTGGTCCGCCCGGCAGAGCAGCTCGTCCTCCCGCAGGGAGAACTCGTCTCCCGGCAGCAGCTGCCTGCTGCACACCGAGCACCGAAAACACTCGATGTGGTACACGTTATCCCGGGCTCTCATCACCAAATCGCTGCTGCTGAATCCCAGGTTGCATTTTGCGCATTTTATTCCAAACAGTCTGGAACAAATTGAAAAAAAATGGTCAAATAATAAAAAAAATCTAGGAAGAATAATATAATAATAATAACAAAGCAAAGAAGAAGACTTTCGGCTGGTAACTCAGAGTTGCGAGTTGTAGCCTGTTTAAATGATCGTATGCTGTTTTCTTTATTTTATTTCAATGTAAAACAAAATAGTGTGGGTGTATTTTTTTCTCATCTTTTTGTAAAATGGTACATTGAACTGCGCAGTTAACCTGTGCGTGACAAATGTGTCATTCTGATTTTGTGTGCACTTGTCTTTTCACGTCCAAATTCGTCTTTTTAAAAAAAAAATATTATTTGGTTTGGCGTCTTCATAATAAAAAATATTATTGCATTTCTAAATGTTTAACTTAACATTTAAAATGAATAAACGCGATTCAGCCTAAACGGGGAATATTTCCAAACTCCTACCTTACATAATCTCTTTTGCAATAGGTTTTGCCGTCCCGAACGAAACAAGTGCAGCTCTCATCCAGGTACTGGCTGCACTCTGCACACTTCAGGCAGGCTGCATGCCACTCCAGGTCGGGAGAGACTCTCAGTATGTACTGGTCATGGATCTGACTTCCACATCCTACACACATCGCGAATCCTGGCTTCTCTGCAAAGAGCCCATAGCATTGTAACCACAGACCGACCATGCAGCCGAATAAACACACCACCGCAAACAACTGCAGAATGTATTCTTTTTTTACATTTTTTTACAAAATCCAGCCTGTATGTCTTAGTTTTGCTGTGAACTCCTCTTTTTTTTTGCAGACTGGACAAGTCTTGATGTTATGTAACAGAGGAAGACTTTTGCCAGCATTCGTAAAGCAAAACAATGAATAGTTTCATATCTTAAAACATCGCCTCCACAACGCACAGCCAGAGATATAATACTCCACAATATCGCATTATTAAGAAAATGACTACAGCAATCGGTGCACTGCTGACTATATCATGCAGCCCATAATGCCACAGCGACGAAAACAAAATATGCCACTTAAAAGTCGAGCAGTTCAGCTTACTTACTTTTGGAATGATCCCCCATATCACCCAAGAAAGAAGAGCTGAAAATAATATCCACCATACAGGAAGGATAAAGGGGATTGTGGTAGATGCAGAAAAGATGCGAGGAGATGACTGGCCCTTCGGCTGCCTCCCTGATAACGTGTGTCTCTCCGGACTTAGGGGGGGGGGGGGAGAGGAGGAGAAGGGAGGGTGGGGGGAGGAGGCGGCGGGCGAGGAGGCTGCAGGGTCCCGCACGCCGCTGCTCTGACGTCATGACGCCAACACCGGACTTCTCCAATCGCCCCGCTGAGCCTCTCTCTCAACCTGTAAAAAAAATAAAAAATAAAAATCCAGGGTATAGTTATGTCTGACAACCGCCCGAGAAGAGCGCAGATATCCATATGTAGTGTCTTCAAACAGCGATTCAAGACGAGAGAAAGATGCACATGAATGTCGTGATGGCGATAATGATCATCTCCATTATCGTCATCATCGGCGTAGTCAACTAAAAAGTGTGGCAACGCTTTTAAATAGCCCACATTTGTTTAGTTAAACTAGCCTAAAGGTTCTATTTCCTGTCCACACAATGAATAAATAAGCGATTACTGACAATAAATATATTATTAGTGTATTATATGATTCCTAGTACAAATTATTGCATGTTAAAATGCCCTGCGCAGATACACACAGCAAATAAAAGGACATTTGCCTTGCTTCCCTGATGTGGGATTTTCATATTGCTTCCAATATATTTACATTTATTTTGATTGTAGCTCTTTAGTGTATCTTGGTCAAACATCGAAATCATTTCCCATTAGACTTGGAGGCAAAAACACTGCAGATTACTGCCTTGATCTATTATTATTATTATTATTATTATTATTATTAAAAACAAATGTAAACCAATACGATACATTCTTGCAGCATCTGAGGACATTTGACAAGTCTCCTTTGCTCCGACCGGGCTGCTCATCTACTCGAGGACGAGGCCATCTATTGGAGGAAAACCAGAACTACATTTATCAGAGAAGGTTTGTTCTTAGAAATGCTGAGTACAGCCTACCAGAGATTAGACAATCTATAAACCTATACTCTATCTATACATTTATATAAATGTGTGTTTTGAAAACTAAAGCTCTTAATAATAAATTAAACATCGTATAAAAACATGCATTTCCATCGTCGGTCGGTCTGTTTAAATGTTGACAGTGGTGAAAAAAGAGCAAACAACACAGACAGTTGCACAAAGCCAATGTTTGCATGTGTCTCTGTTTAAACACCATCTCTCTCCTGCATCCCTTCCTCCTTCACCCTGAGCAGTAAGTTAAAGCAAACAACCAGAGCCTCTTCTCCATTTCCTCTCAGTCATTTCAATCAACGTTGCAGGAGCAGTTTCAAGGTCCTGCAGTTGCCAGTTTTGATGTTGGCAAACATCTCAAGCAAGGACGGAATGGTTCCTGTTCTTGTTCACATAAAAATGAGGATTCTTGTTTGTTTGTTTGTCTTTACTGTCCCTGTTTTGTTGTTATTGTTAGCTAGATTTCTGACCGCATTCCCAACTTCCAGACAACAGATTTCAGTTCATTATTCTTATTATCAATGAGAATATTTCTCACTAGTCCACATATTAGTCTGCCATAAGGTAGGTATTTTAAATAAAAACTTCCCTTAGTTGATTTACTCCTCAGTAAATGTCGTGAAGATGTCTCAGTTTCATCAATATCCATCATAGATTCACAGTCTCGTGTCAAGGATTTGCCTTTTGCTTTGCCATCTGGCTACTGTATGTTCACGTTGCTGCACATGTATGTTTCAGGACACTGTGTGCAGTTAAGTATCAGATCAGCTGTAGAAATTGCTTTTGACCTTTGACACATCTGGGTTATGATTAAATTAGTTTCCGTTGCCATAAAAGAAAGAGGTTGTTGGATGTCATGCCAAACTGCCCAAGCACTGAAAGTTTAGTGACTTCACTGTAGAAGGTATTATTACTCTTGTTTTATCTTGTTTTTTAAACTTATATATGTCTAAAACCAAGGACCGTCTCCTTTAGAGCACCCTGCTCGTTCCAGAGCACAACAACAAACTTACACTATGCCTGATAGCTGGTAATATATGGGACTAGGCCTGCAGTATTTCAACAGGACCTAAAACTCACAGCAGGAGTACAAAGAATACCTAAAGTTGTCGGCCCAAACTGGCCCACGCTTGTTCAGGGGCGCTGGTGATTTACAAAGACACGCTAACTGTACATCCTGTTTCTTCTGTCTGTATCATCGCAGGCTCTTGTGTCTTGTGGTTTTGTTTTCTAAAGACATTTAAAAAAAGCTTACAGAGACACCGTTTGATGTGTGGTGTAAAACATAATTGCGAACAAGGAAGCAACCTAGCAGACCATTCAAGAGTGCCCAAACAAAAAGTGATACCTGAGCTATAATAAGACCACAGCTGACATGAATGTAGCGAGTTCATTTCAGATACATGTAGTGGCATAACCACAGGGAGGTAATATATAAAACGTATATATAAAACGACAGGAAGAGCTTTTTTTTCACCTTTTGGCCAAGGTGGCTGAGAAGATCAGTAAGGTCAAGGGGTCACGGTGATGATACTAGTTGATTATTGCATTAATATCACAGTGATTAAGACCTTTCATTTCTGGAAGTGTGAATGTTGTCAATGTTAGCTTTGACAGCTGTTAACTTTAGTCCTGGCTCAAAATATTTGGGATATAGAAATCTGTTTAATTCTGTCTTGTCAGTATTACTATAAAATATATTTAACAATTGAAAATATACTTCCAAATTTTGAAACGTTTGTTATATATCATGAGTTTACAAAAGAAAGTCACGAAAGTTGTTGGCTACTGAATTTCTGCTCACACTTAAATTTAGCAAATCCAGATTCGCTCTCAGTAGAGGAATCCTCTATAATTAATACAGTGAAGTGTTTGGGCATGCATAGAAAAAATCTGATATGGTATTATGCATATTGGATTTTGCAACTTTAACAATAATGTCTCAATGTTGTAATGCATCTAAAATGCTTTTCTTTTTGATAAGTGACCTCATTCTGTAATTTGTGGCTGCTCAATAGTCAGCTGGTAGATGTAATGGTATTTCAATTGAATTAGGATGCATTCATCTAAATCTTAGGTATTTTATTACAACTCATTTTGATCTTTATTTCCAGGCTAGACTTCACTCTGTTTAGTATTAGAGCAAGGTGCAGTATGGTTAACTCAATGTGACTGATTCACTTGCATCAGTCACTTTAAACTGTAGGTATGATGTTTTTCAGAGAGAGTAGTACCATATTCAAGCCACTTTTATTTCTCATTGTAAAAGTGATATAATAATATATAATATAATAGAAATTTGTTGCAGATATTTTAAAAACCAGACCGAGCATTACCTCTTTTATGCTTCTGCATAACCCTTTCACCCTGCCCTTGGAGAGCTCATTATAAACAGTACTTTAACTTTTATAGTCTCAGTCACTGTCACTAAAGATCTGTGAGAGCTTTGTAAGCCTAAACATGTTGTGGTTCCCTTTACAGAATCTCCTCCCCAGAGTGTCCGCTAAGCTGGATGTGGCTACTATTTCAGACATCACTGAGGTCAAATCCCAGGACGCTTTTGTCAGGACCATGTATGCTGTTGAGCCTCTTGAAATGAAAATGTGAAGGGGACTAAGGAAAGGCACACCAACCGCATGGAAGAACTGATGCCACTTTAACACGATTCACAATTCTGGCTCTGACTGTCTTTGCTGCTTTTCAAGAATAAGTTAGAACCCAATATTATGGTAATTCATCATAATAATAGAGCATAGACATGTTTTGATGAATTCTGCAGACACATGCATTATGTGTGTTGCACTTAATCATTCATTAAACTATTTGGCTTTCTGTTTTGATGCTGTGGCTTGCATACTTTATTGGATATATAATTACCCACAATGGGTAGCCTACACTCAAAGCCTACACTAAATATTGAATCTAGACAAAATAAGGGTATACAATATATATATATATGTGTGTATTCAATATAGTGATAGAGAACTATCACATGCAGCATTATTTGTGACCTGTTAAGGACTGCTCGATCAAGCCCAGCAATCCTAGCTGTCACTCTAGCATAAAAGCCTCCCAGAAGAATCTCTAATCACAGTTTGATGGGGCCCATTAACCTCATGAAATATATATGTGTGACTGAAATCATCCACTTAAACTTTGGCAAGAGCAAAATGTTCTTGTTTGGAATTCAGGGGGGCTCTCCTGGGCTGCATCTTCGAACTTTTCACAGTGACTGGTTGTCTCTTGAATGTTTTACGGTTCTATGGCACTTTGCCTTTATTGTCAGACCTACAAGTCATTCACCATGCCAATTCCTTCGAACTCCCCAGGCTTAACTCAGTTGAAGTTGTGCCAATTTGTTTATGCCTGCTGGAGCATCTTTGTTTTTTTCACATACTCCGTAAACACTACTATGGCAGTATTCTTCAAACAGTCATGATCTGGCACACATTCTTAGATTATCCCTGGTACGTAATGTCTATCTACTATGATCAGCAGACGTTAAAAACATTGGCCTTGTTTTGAAAACATCATCAGGCTAATACCTGCACACAGTAGCACCATGTAAAACAATTCTATACCACAACATGCAGTATAATATTGTTTAATTACTTTAATTTGAACACATGTAAATAAACAAATCTGGACATTTTTTTTGCATTCTCTCAGAGACTCTCGAGCAACATTTGGACCCCTTGAAATATAGTTAATGGTGGTTTAAAGCTCTAAATGATTTACCAGAACCAGTAGTGAGTTGGTTTTAAGTGCTTTGAGTCCACTCATATGTCTGGAGTCAGCCAAAAGTGAAATTAATACAAGCACTCAGGTTATGAGATATTAAAAATGTGTAAACAGATATCTCAAATCATTTTGTGTAATGGTCTCAAAGACAAAAAGGTCAAGTATTACATTAAAGACATAATTACAGAATAAATAGATTTCACAATAAATTGTTTTTATATATCACAGCAATGATGGTATGTCTGCATGCAGTTATTTATTTTGTGACAGGGCTTCAAAAATGCCTCCGCGAGAAATAAAAAATAACAACTTCATGCAAGCGAGGCCATTCTGAGAGGGGAACCATGTTGCAGATTTATAATTTATAATTCTTCAGAGTTAATGCAGTATTCACATGATAATTAGTATTAATTTTTGATCGGTGCCTCGGGGCAGTTCTGCATTGTTGGGCTGAAGAACCTGCGCCATTATTACCTTATTAGTGTAACTGTCAGCCGCCTGTTTTATTTTACAAATGCACATCTTGTATTTTTGTATCATTTGCTCTCATCAGCGCCGAGCAGCAGTCTTGTTGCTTATCAACAGCTTCAACAAGAGGATGTGTCACTTAAATGAGGGAAGAAGCATCTCTGTTTGGACCAGTCAGAACAATGCTATCACCCAGAGAGTGACGCCTCTGAACACACTGAAGCAGTGGGTCTGTGAAGAGTTTTGTCAATTTTTCCTGAATTATTTTCCCGTAATTGTTACAAATTTAACAGCATAGTTTGAGGCAAAAAACAAAGCTAACTTTTTTGTCTATTGCAGGGGGTGGACAAAACAACAGAAACACCTTAAAATATAATGAAAGAGTCCAGCATTTCTTAGAATTTGATGCAGCTTCTTCTTGTTTTTGTTTTATCTACCTACTTGTTAATGCATTACTTCTTGCCATTTTAACACACAGTATGTTAGGGTTAGATTTAGATTTAGAAAAAGAAATTGTATATTGCCTCTTTTCATTTGTATACATTTATGAATTAATTAAAAACTTTAATCTTATGTTTTTTTTTAATTCCCTGAAGTAGAGCTGAAACAATTAATAGATTAGTTGATTGACTAAAAATACATCTTCAACGATAATTGATTTATCGTTTGAGTCATTTTATTTTTCAAGAAAAAGAAAACACTCTGGTTCCAGTTTCTCATGAATGAGGATTTGCCGCTTTTGGATGTAGAAAACAAGTAATTTTAATATGTTACTTGCAGCTTTACCCTGTAGACAAAGCATAGAATGCAACCATTAGTTCTACTGTGTAATTAAATATAATGTGTGCAACAGTCCTTTGCCATGTGCTCCACATTGCTCAGCTTACTGACCGGCTGATTAATTCACTTGTGTCACAATCTGCACATTTTACACTCATGTTCTCACACCTGAGGGAAGCTTTGCTGTGTGAAGGAAGAGGTTTCAGCATCACTTTAGGGTATTTTATTAACAGGACAGCAGGTGCACATCTCCCTGACCTGCTCCCTCCACCAGCTGTGTGTGAGCATGTGGAGACCAAATGGCAGAGAGCCAGAGCTCTGGGAAAACCGACGGACTCTGGTGATCCAAAAGCTGCCTGCTGCTGCCTTAGTCGGCTACTTTGCAAAGGAAACTTTGAAAAGCTGTTTGTATGCAGCGGGATACTGAAGGCATAGGGGCTTGCTTTTCTTTTTCTTTTTTTTTTCTGTCTCTCAAGTGAAAAAAAGGTCCTCTAGATTGACAGCGCCTTTCATACTGTATTATCCGGCCTGGCTTTTAACTCCAGGATAACTGTGTTCACAAATTGATGCTCTGCTCCTTTGGGGCTGTAGCTGAAACATTAAATTGTACTGAAATATTCATATGTGAGTGCATTTAGCTGAGAGCAATTGATGTGCGACTCCCCAGACGCCAGATGGAAATGTTGCAGGGCCCCAGCACGCGCTTTCAGACACCCTGAGCTCTGGCCGGGACAGTGATTGTGATTTAGCCGAGGCTACTGAGTCAAACTAAGTTGAAGGCCACCGGATTCAGGGCGGCTGATGTCAGTGTCTGACCCGGTGGCCAGAGACACTGCAAAATATCTGCTGCTGCAAACTAGCTGGCAACCTGAAGGCTATCAAGGATTTTTAGGACAAATAAAAACATATGGAGAATGATAGAAAACAGCAGTTTATCAGCTCAAAGTCCCTCTACTCAGCTTGAAGCTCACCACTCACTGGTTCAGAAATCTCCAATAAGTAATTCGAATTGTCAAACAGAAAACATTTCAGGGTTAGGGTGCTGGTCAACGAGGATTAGATTTGTATTAGTTTTAGATTGATACATTGCACATGCACTCAAATATGTGCCTTTAGGCTAACAATTGAAGTAACTTTTTCTATTAAGATTTATAAATGTGTCTTTATTAAAATGCAGGAGCTCAGGAGCGTTTCAACATCTGGCTGGAACGAAAGACAGAAACGTAAGTCAGATCACACTGAGGAAATTGGGTTTTATAGTCTACCCACACTGTATTTTGTACATCCCTTCATAAATATTCACGCAGTGTATTCTACTATAAATATAGCATACGCTTTTCACAAGACGAGAGAAGAAGTTTGTGTTTGGAACAATAAGTCAGTTGAAGATTGAGAAAAACAGAAATTATTTGTTCATATTGGAAATAAAGATTAGTGTGTAAATCATTTATTTTCAATGACTCACTATACACTGATGGGTCTTAAAACTATGTATTTAAGTTACTGCAAATATTTGGTCAGGGTGTTTATGCAGTTGCTGCAGAAGCAAGACATTTGAAAATGTACGTGGCTTCAGTAGACTTTAGAAAAATGTCGAATCTGTGGTAGCCATTTCCCTGAAGAGCTGGGCTTTTTGCTCAGAAACGTTTGCTAATTTACCTTTCACGTATCAAGTGATGCATAACTACATACTTACATGTTGGACTGCTGAATTAATTTGGATGTTCTGTAGATTATTTTATTCAGTTCTTTGGAGCACAGAGTGGTGTAGTGTCCCATCTCCCAGAGGACTTTCTCAGTTGTGTTCTCATGTTTATCACATGGCTAAGTAGAGTACGTCTTCTTCTGATTGCTTATAACATATGCAGGAGCAACAAGAGAAATGATCAGAATTTTTTTTGAATTCGGAAAAACCTTCAAACAAAAAAATTACTTTACAGTTGACAAATCAAACTCAGGCATTTGTTTCTTACTTTATTCCTGTTCCTAGTTTGTTAGCGTTCCTTTTATTAGTAAATAAAAATTTTGATTTTCATTGACTAAAAAATGATTTAATAATTAATATTATTTCTCAAGAGGAATTAAGTGATTGAGCTTAGTCACTTAGTGGGTCTTCTTTCCAGTTCTCTTCTTTTTCTGTTGTTGACCCACTTTTATCTCAAGTAGCATAACAAGCATTTGAGGGGAGGGTACCACAAGAAAACTGTATTTTTATGTAAATGCAAAAAAAAAAAAAAACTTCTGTAGCCATGACAACAGTCTCCTGAGTGGATTTCTTCCACCAAGCGAACCCCTGGATCCTGTGCACTTAAGAAATATGTTTCAAAAAGAGAACCTGAGAAGCTTTTTAAAGAATGATGTATAATTTATTTGTATTTTTCTCCTGCTTCAGAGCCTCTTGAAAGAGTATCCTGTCTGAGATGTGTTCTTAATCTGTCAGACCGCAGCAGTAATGCAGTCATACTCCCCACCTCTATTTGTTCGCAATGAGATTGACCCTTTTTAACATACACCCAGCTGTTCTGTGCCATAGGGTAGTGTTTAAAATCTCTTCCATGCTCTCGAAAAGAAACAACATTCATAATCAAAACCATTCAAATGTGAATCGGTAAATGCCACTTGGACAGACAATTCTAAACATTAAATGCTTTATTAAAATACCAGCTCATTTTAATGGCAAGATCATACTAGATACTACACACTAGATATATCCATTAGTTTAGTTTCTAATACCAGGTTGTTATTTTGAAACAAACTCATCGTCATTGTACTAGGTGATAGCGAACTAATAATGTGAAATAAGTTTGTTCTTTGGCCACTTGGTGGCAGAAGAAACAAGCCATTAACACTGACATGTTATCATCTTTTAAGTTAATTTGGCGCACTTTTAGCAAACAAACTTTTCTTATTTACAAATCCAGAAGAGACGGAGTAACATTATCGTTCATTTGGGGTTGTGTCTGTGTCCACCTGATGAATCAGTCCAATATTCACTCTCCTTTTAGCTCTATTTTAGGTCCCCACCAACTCCTTAAGCAATATATATATATATATATATATATATATATATATATATATATATATATATATATATAAAAAAAAATATGGTGAATCTCTCACAAAAAAAAAATCTGCCGAA